>JAIWNE010000055.1:0-211830 GCA_025331445.1 Blakeslea trispora | reverse complement strand
TTCTCAGGTCAGGTCAATGATGGTGATCTTGATACATCATTACTTGTGTTGTATATACCTAGTGACATAATAAATGAGCTTTGTATTGAATTGCTTTTGTGTAGTTACCGGATATTTTTCTCAACATAGAGCTGTACTTTATCTCTAGTCTTTCTTTATTCTTTCGTTTCAGAGATACATGTGCTGAGTATAGACGGATAGCTCTATCCAAAAGAAAAATGCTGTTTTGCTTTGTATTACAAACATTTGGTCCATCCAACCGCTAACAGTCTCCGTCTAAATAATTCAGTAGCCGGTTCAAAAAGAGAGCCATGTAGACTAGGCAAAATGATTGTCTCTAGTGAGGTTGGCTTTGTCATGTTTATCCGTTGATAGAAAAACCTCTGTTTTACGTATAGGTATGGCTAGAAATTCAACTAAGTAATACATGAAGAATCCTTTTCATCATTACAATAAGAGATAATTAGTCTGATGTATCCCTTTTTTTTAAGAATCATAAAAGTCTTAGATAGCACTTAGTACAGGCCTTAATTAAAGACACAGGATGATATATATATAAAGCCATGTCGCAAGACTTCATTATTAATGCAAATATAACTACTATATTTTTTCATACAGCAAAACGATGCCTGGTTGGTGTTGTTCCTCTTTTATATATATATATATTTTAATAAAAAAGAGGAGCCTCGAATGTACCCTTCTTAAAATAGAACACGGATGAAGAAAAGAACTAGCTCAGTTTGACTATGTCAAGCAAAATGGGTTCACCAAGTTGTTTGTCAAATGAATTATTCATCTCCTGTGGCCTACTAAAATGAGATATTTCGTTTCTCTCTTTTGCGAGTATTTTCTTCTACAAATGAATACATGCATTATATCATATTAAAGCTACTTTACCTAAACTTGAGGCTAGCCTGAAGGTGAGACACTCGGGATTCGTAACGGACTAAAAACACGATTTCCTGAATCCTGAGCGCCCAAGTCTCACATCAATTAAGCCCAAAATAGAAGTTCAGGAACAATAAGGCTCAAAATTTTTTATTTCTACAGATATGTCTTATTTTTATTATTGTTCCTTTCTTTTTCTCCTTTTCTGTTTCTAGTCTTGGACATAAAGAGAAGTTTGCTATGCACTATCGATGCATCTTTGTGTATGTTGTTTGCTGTCTTGCAGCGACTGCGTATTCATCTCCTACCAAAATAGATGGAACGGAATTTAACTATTGGACTTCAAAAGCCTGGGGAGCTAATTTGGGTAACTGGCTTATCCTAGAAAGATGGATGAATCCTTCCTTTTTTGAAGAACATGCACCTCATGCCAAAGACGAATGGACGTTTTGCCAACAGGCTTCCAACTCTTCAAAACTACTCCAAGACCACTGGAATCATTGGGTCACAGAACAAGATTTCAAGCTGTTATCCGATGCCAAAGCAAATCATGTACGTATACCCGTAGGCTATTGGGCATTTCTAAAACCAAATGCATCTGAACCCTATGTGTCCTCAGGTCAAAAAGAGCAAATAAAGCGCATTTTGAACTATTGTAAAAAGTACAATATGTATGCTATTCTTGATCTTCATGGTCTTCCAGGCTCTCAAAATGGCAAAGATCATTCGGGTCGAACAGGGAAAATCGAGTTTTACAGTCAACACAATAGAGAACGTAGTCTAGAGGCTTTGCAGGCCATGGTCAACTGGATGAATCAATTGGATGATAATTTAAAGAGCAGGGTCTCAGCTATTGAATCAGCCAATGAACCTCATGTAGATTCGGAAAAAGAACTCAAGATGCTTAAAGATTATTACACAAGGGCATACAAAATCATCAGTTCATCACGATACAAAGTACCTATGATGTTTCATGATGGGTTCTTAGGTCTAGATAGATGGTCTGACTTTCTACCTTCTTCTGCTAATGCAATCATTGACCTTCATCCTTACTATGTATTTCCTCCCGAACAGAATGAAACCAAAATCCTGCAAAGTATCTGTGATGCTAAGAAGTCGGCCAGTGCATTTCATTTGCCAGTATTTTTTGGTGAATGGTCTGTTGCATCAGGTGTTGACACAACAGACCATTGGCTGAGAAGAATGATGGATACCCAAATATCAGCATATACGAGCGGAGGTGTAGGCGGTACACTATGGTCTATTAAGAATGCTGTCAATTCAACTACATGGTCATTTGAATTACTTCAAAAATCAAACATTATTACAAACACTACTTTTTCATCTCATTCAATTGCTTTCTGTTAATAAACGAAAAGCAAAAAACTGCTCCCCTTCTCTTTTCTTTTTTTATTGTCATATATTAAGGTATCTTGTAAATTAGAAAAAGAAAATATAAACAATGAAAGGGGATTGTTATATATAAATTAAAAAGAAAAAAAAAGCGAATAAAAGGGTATTATCTACAAAGCTGATCATATGGGACACAGGATCCCATCATGAATTCTGTATCCATTTCTGCTCTGGGCAAGTTATTCCAGAGCATGATTTTCTTGTCTTTATCATGTCTTTCAGCAGGCTGACAGGCATTCGAATGAAACATCCAAAAATGTCCGTTGTTACAAGCATCCAAGCATTGAGAACAGGGCGACACAACATGATATCCAATGACATTTCCACTATTACAATTAAGTTTGATATTCTGGTCTTTTTTTTTTTTTTTGGAAAATAAAAGAAACTTACCATTCTAGGCATGCAACATCTCTGATCCGACAATGACAGGATCTTGTCAAATAATCTTTCTCTAATACATGAATACTGTAATGTGTGTCAGTTTTCTTTTTGTCTTTCTTTACAAGGAATATCTCTTTACTTTTGTGAAGGAGTGTCTGTGCTATAGAGTTCAATGGTGGTATCTGCTAACAGAATAGCTTTCATTCCTCTTGTACAGACAGTGGTTGTACAATGCTGACAGGTAAGTTTATATACAGGCTTGACAGGCGTTACAAGCCCAGTATGATTTCCAATCATTTGTGAAGCATGCATAAGTTGCTGCTGTTGCTGAAAATGTTGTGTGTACAATTGAGATGATCTACGTTGAGACTGAACCATTGAAGGAGGTGTCATGCTAGGGAATGTGTAACGCTGAAGCTGAACCCTTCTTCCATTACTCTCTGAATTATTGTTGCTTCTGGGACGTGGCAATCTAACTCGGGTAGGTTCCATCAATTAAATTGAGATAAAAAAGAAAGGAAATAGAATGAAAAAACGGCTTTTTTTGGACTTGGATTGACTATAAAGTTTTCTTCTTTTTTTTTTTATTTTTCGATAACGGATGGCGGAAGTTTTGTCTTTTCATGCGTGTATATATATCCTTGAATCTTTCTTTCCGTTGATGAAACAAGATTGATCTCCTAATCGGAGACAATTGGCTAACTCTCAGTCTTGAAATGAACAATGACATCAAATTTGCCGGGTTCTTTATTGTTCTTTATTCGGGATTTTTAGTTATTTCTCGACCTTGCTTTTTTTTTTAATATAAACAATCTCTTTCCCTTTTCTTTTTTTTTATTAACTGACTGTGTCGATTTTTTAACAGCTAAAGTGTGTATAAAAGAGGGGGGAAAGTAAATCAGGGAATTAACAAAAATTCCTCTTTGTCGGATAATAATAGTACACAAATAAGAAATATATATAAAAGAGATACACAAAGAAGTAATTAAGAGAAGGAGTAGCATTAAGTAGATACAAAAATAAAAGAAAGCGCGTATAGAGAAGACCTATTTACATCATTAAAGAGAAAAAAAGTATGGAAACAAAAAACAAGTTTAAAGAAAAGAGGCTTCGGACTCTCTTTTGGCCAATGTTTTGGATTGACGATGCTCAATTAATGTGGATGCATTTGAGGCAAATGTCATAATGGAAGGCGGGTTCCCATCAATAGTGTTCATGCTGGCCTTGGCATTCAATGATTTCAAGTTGAGTGACTCTGCTAGTGAGAAGCGATTTGTCATGGTCCATTGAGATCCTACTGAAGTGGGTCTATTAAGAGCATCTGCAGAAGAAAAATCCTTTTCATCAAGAGCATCACACTCGCTAATGTTTTTTGTGTTTAAAGGAAAGTCTAGTCCATCTCCTTTCATAGGTTGAGGTACAAGCCAAAACAATGGGCATTTTCCTAAAACAGACTGTATATTCTTAAATATACCTTGATGATAAGGATATTTTACCTAATGAAAAATAACAGTCAAGACACTCGCTCTTTTTCTTTTTGATTTTTGTTTTACTTTACGTTTTGAATCTTGCCCATTCCCTTTATAGTAAGTGATCGACCTTTCTCCCAACCTTCAATGGTAGTTGTGTTTGATGTAATGCAATACAAATGGTAACCCGTTAATATTCCAACCGCTATCATGATAATAGCTACCAACACCATATTGACAGACAAGAAGATGACCTCTGTCAGAATTGGGTGATGTGATGTCTATGCACATATAAAAAAAAATAGATCAAAAAATAAGAGTCAATACGATGAACACAATATAGTATCGAAGCTGAGTTTACATTGGAAATCTCCTGAATCATATAAGCTAGTCGATAACACAAGAGAACAAACAAGTAAATAACGCTGATATCGACATAAATGATGAGACGAAAGTAATGGCCATAATTAGCAAATCCAATACAATTATTGACCCAGGGACAATGGTGATCCATTTTAAGGACACATCGATGACAAGTAGAACAATGGTGTGTTCGTGGTGGCTTATGGTTGTCGCATGTCCTACAAAAGCGAGGTGCGTGTGTCGATTTTTTGACTTCAATGTACGCTTGCTGTCTTGGCAACTACATCAAGTTCTGTTAGTTACTCATAGTCTGACTTTTAAATGACTTGTAATTTTCACTATTTTACCCAGTGCTGAGGTACTATGCCTGGATTTGTTGCGCAAGTAAGATAATAATTGATGAAAATCATGGCAACAGAGAAATTCAATGAAGCTAGCATCAGCTTTGATCGAAGCGAAGACAGTCCAAAAAAGGGCCATAAAACAAATATTTGTGATGTTGAGCAGATAAATACAATCACAAAGACTACAAATAACACTGTCAATGGTCCCTTTATACTTTTCCAACAAGACATTTTAATTTAAAAAAAGGGGGGGGGGGAAGTAAGATAAATAAAATAATAAGCAAATAGAAAGAGAGAAAGAGAGAAAGAGGCAAAGATTTGAAGCACACCGTTTTGAAGCAAAAAAAAAAAAAAAAGAACTCTAGACTTGAAATGCCCTACTTTTTTTTTTTTAAATTTTGTATTACTCTCGTACCACGAGGCAAACTGTTTATTTGGGAGACTTGGAAAAGCTAGCTCTTTTGTTGAGCGAATCTGACTCGTATTGACAAGAAAAGAGAAACCACTTTAGTTGCTAAGGAAGGTATCTTTCTTCTTTCAATATCTAGTTAGCATGTGTCAGCAGTAGAATATTATTCAAGGTAACATGTAACGTTCAAGTTACACGAATGAGCGGCATAGTATTTGCTACAAACAAAAAGACAATTAGAAGAATATTTGGATTTGATTGGTGATAAGTTTTACATCAACTTGAGAGACGCCGTTAGATCTAAAAGGTACTATGTCTTAAAAGACTAGAACCAATTCCTAATCTCTTTAAAGTCTGAAAGACAAAAAAAAAGAGAAAAGAAGACGGTCTTTTCAATGTACACACATGATGTTTGTTGACTTTGATTGAACAGAAATGGCTCATCCTTTCTTTTTCTTATCTGTTTATTTATTTGTAAGCGTATAGCTAATTAAAGTTGAAATCGGACTTGATGAACATAAAAGGCGGAAACGGAATAAGTCTAGCTTTTTCCGAAATAGTGCACAGGACTCTTCTTTTGCTAGTTTTCATCATAAAACGCAATACATTTATGTCATGTAAGCATTTCTCTGTTCGATCTCGAGACACAGCCCTATTTCTATTCGAAAGTAGAGTGATTAAAACCAGAAAAGAGGAGTAAAAAAAAAGATTGTGTCATTTGCAAAAAATAAGAAATTTAAATTTTAAGCTCTTTTCTTTCTTTTCCTGAGAAAAAATTATGTTTGTCTTTGGAGCAAGAAAAAAAAGAATCCGAAAATTTGGTTGATTGGATAGCCCAATGTAAAAGCCTGCGAATTTGATACATGTCTCTCTGTTTATTCTAGATTGTCTTCTGAGGCAATCTGTTGAATGTACTTGTATTCTGGCATTTCCTCAAGTTCCCTTTTGGTAAGTTTGCTATTGTTTGAAATAGCATCCATAACAAGTTGGATGGCTTCCTTTTCAGTAGTCTGATTGCTCATCCATTTCATATAATCTTCTCTGGACAAATCATAAACAGTATGAGGTAAAGGCAAAGATCGCTGCTGTTGTTGAGATCGAACAATCAAGTGATGTATAAGAATTAGTTTGGAAAGCCCCGAGGTATGATGTGCAGCTGTCAATTGTGCGGAATCTAAAAATAAAAGGGGTCTTTTTTTTTTTTCTTTCTTAAAAGCTATACATTAAATAAATAGATTTGCATTACCTGAATGCTCTAAGAGCTCTGTATTCATCACCTATTTCTTCCATCTTTGCTCCATATTCACTCAAGAATTGACTGACTGTAAATTCTAGTTCTGCCATATCACCTGCTAATTTCAATTTGCCTGCTTCACTTAATGGACGAACAAGACTGGCTTGAAAAATAAAAACGTGTAAAGTATGTTTGCTGATTTGCTTGACCCTGTTTTTTTTCAAAAAGGAGATGATTAGATCCAACAAAACGAACTGGTGTTCATCTTTCTTCAATTTACCATGATTTAGGCTCGGCACCACATGAAAGGTTTTGCAGGATGGTTGTATGATAGTATCGAACATGTTTTGCTAATTCTTTCATATAGCTACTTTTGTCATCTTCAGGATCAAAGTTCTTTCTAATTTGACCGGAAAAGTCCTCTTGATGTATTTTGAACAGTACAGTGCTGACATCCTTTTTGATAGCATTCACCAATCGATTACCTATTTTCATCATTAAGGCATGACAATCCTATACCCACACTATAATTAGACAACTGAGATATTTTTCTCCCCTTATTTCTAATGTCTAACTTTACATCTGCTCCTTTCTTGACAATATCGACTGTTTTTTCTGGATATTCTTCAAGTATCTTCCATACAGATTGATGCATGAAATATAGTATATTGGCAATTTCAATATTCATGTTCAAGTAGTTTATATTTGCACTTGTTGCCTTTGTTGCATAAACAGGTTGCTCACTAACAGGAAGCTATCTCTAACAGATAAGTAAAAGATGTACACGTATTGAATAAAAGAATTACCAGTTGTTCGCATTTCTTACAGAACGTGTTGATTGATTTGACTGCATTTTTGGCCAACAGTTGCGATAGTTGTGGCTCAAACGAGACAGTCTCCAACTCGCTAAGAAACCGCCCCCCGTCTCAGTGGTTAGTTACGGGCTCTCCCTTCTCATCAATCCAACAACTTACTGTCCTATGATGCGTGTAATGTTGATCACATTGTTTCTCCCAGGAGGTGTTCTGGCCAGCCCACCATAAGTTGGAAACGTTGAATTGACAGCATCGTTCATACGCTGAAGTGATTTCGCAAGAAAGCTAGTCTGAAATGTACTAAAACTTCGAAGCATAATGACGTATTCGGGCGTTTGAGAATAATCTGTCAGACTAGTACCGTTTTGCATAGCTACTCTAGCAAAGAATTCGTGCAACAACTTCAAGAGTTTTGGGTAGTCGCTTACAAACGTGTTTTGCAGAAAAGATGACGCTTTGGAAGCATTCTTGAGCTCCCTTTCAAAATCACTCGAGACAGTTCTCCAAAAGTAACTCACCCAAACTGTTGGCATCCAAAACCTATTGTTGTTGGTGGAAATTAAAGACAAGTCATGCAAAACAGAAATATATGTTACCTTGGCTACTTCATCTAGAAAAGAAACATGCGTCAAAGCATCCTTCTTGATCTCAAGTACTTTCTCTAAGCTGCAGATTTTGATACATTGATCACTCATACTCTTCATCAACTTCTCCATACGTTCCCAAAGCACAGTAGCTAACTGCTTTGGGTTTTGAGGGACCTGTTCTGGCTGCATACGTCGATTGGAAGATTCAGTCAATCCCTTTTGAAGTGATTGAATATTGATTACTTGTTTCATTTCTTCCTTCAAATCATGCAACATACGCTGAGTCAACTGTTGAACTTGATCACTCATCTGTTTCATGTTGAAAAACACCTGCAGGCCCATTGCCATCTTGGTCTGATTCTGAGTATCAATTCCTTCCTTCAACAATGAACTGGCTTCTTCTTGTATATGTAAACTCGAGCGGGTAACAAAGGGAATCTCATGATGCACAATATCAATGCCATCCAAATCGTTCTCCTTCAGAATAGTATCTAGCTCATATACAGTCAAAGCAGCTGTGGACATATCACGATCGTTGTCGGAGAGTTGAGAAGCTAAACGACGTTTAAGCAACATGAAACGTTGAATTTTACGTAAATAGTCGCAAGCAGTCTGTATATTTTCCAGTTCAGTAGTAAAAGTAGAAAGGTGTTGGTAAGGATCTCGGATCTTGTGTGCCAATCTAGTATTTTTTTTTTTCTTCTTCAGTCAGTAAAGGATAAAGTTGATCGCAAAAAGAACTTTACGCTTGAAGTACTGTGTGAAGTCCATTGATGTCCACTTCAATAGCTGTTAATGTTGTGTCGAGCTCTTTTATGCCTGCTACTTGGCCGAGCAACCTATCATAGTTACTGACTACCTATATTTGAGATGAGTTTTTGTAGACAAAGAAAAAAAGAAGGTCAAGCCTCTTTTTTTTAGCTACCTGTTCTCGGATCTGCTTGTTAACTGCTTCAATACTGAATGCTAGCTTTGAAAGTTCCGTTCCAATGTCAGTAGTTTCTGCAGAGGCATTCGCATCTGTTATAATAGATTGAGCTAGTGTGTTCGCGTCGAAATCAGGTGCTAGAAACGTATCATAGTCTATCAAGAAAACATAATTTCGTAAGCTTTGGACCTTAACAAATTCTTTTCTTTTCTTTATTTAGTATGTACCTATGTATTTGTCAGCGTCTTGTGTTGCAAGCTTTGTTGTAGGAGGCATTGAATATTTACAGGTACAACTTGAAAAAAAGTAGATTGCAGGATGTAAATTGTCCTTTCGTTTTTAAGCACCGCTTCCTTTTGGGTGTTTACTCCATGATCGTTTAACAAAAGAACCTCCAGTCATACAGACTATCTTCCTTTATGTTTAAGTAAGCTTACACGCTGATAGATTTGTACTTTCAAACAAAGTGATAGTAGTTGAACTGATTTGCCAGTATGAATCTGAGAGTTTAAAGATACTATGGCGATAGTACACAAAAAAACAAAAATGTTAGTGGCGCTAGTACACAGTTTTTGAACATATAGGTAAAGGAGTGGCCATTTTCAAAGTTTTCTTTTGGCAAAGTTTATTGTATAAAATACAGTAGTTGCTCGATTTGAGAGTATTTGATACGAGGGTATTCTCAATATAAGAGAGCAATTCATAGACAACCCATTGATCAGAAAAGAAAAAACTGACCAATTTTGACTTGCAAGAGGGGTAAATCATATTGAAACACTAGAGAATTTAATCCCATTGATAAGCAGCGAATCAGACTAAGCTGTAAAATCAATTGTCCTTACAAACTGACAGTTTATCAGAAAAAAGAATGAAGGGCTTGAACTTGTATTGCCAAAAGGACGAAAATGTACACAAGCACAACCACTTGCTCAATGAAGCCAACCTGTTGAGCTCAGCAAAAGACTGTAAAGACAACTTGATTTTTAAAGATGCAAAAAAAAATACTGTCCATTGGCATTGACCAGAATACAACTTTAAGTAACATTCAAGAATCTTTACATCAAAAGTGTTTGGTTCAACAAGCTTCAAATAAGCGACACAAACATCGCTTGTTATGAGGCTGAAATAAAGAGACATGATTACTTTCCCTGTCACCGAGGCCTGCGTCAAGGCGACATCTTCCCCCCCCCCTCAGTTCAATTTTGTTCAATAAAAGAAAATAGATCCCTTGGTTTTGTTTTAACAACAACAAACTCAAGCATCCTCTACTCTTTAATCACTTACCAAGCACTCGTTGTGTTGCAAATTGAACTTCATAGTGAGCCTTCTGTAAACGAAACAAGCAAAAAAGTGACCTTTCGCCTGTCTTGCATTCACAAGATCGCTAAAATACGAGAAAACAAAAAAGAGGATGCTCATAATTTATCAGACATCCCTCATCAATAGTGGATCAGTAAGAAAAAAAAAGTATCAATGGAGCTATAAAAAAAAAAGAGAAAGGATGCTGAAGCGAATCAGCCCTTTTTTTCTTTTAGCTGAAATACGTTGTTCAAATTGAGAATGCTTTTCGATCTTGTGGAAACAACCAAACAGAATCGCTCACAAATACAATCGAGTCAATGTTAGCTAACTTTGGCAATACTGAAGATGAAGAAACGTGGCATCCTGAAACTTATCTGTCTTTAGCATCTGAAGATGGAGATCCAGGTAGAAAGAAGATAGTGAGACGTTCTGCACTTTCAAAAGACCATGCCATAGTATCTTCAAACTCTCAGATCCATACCAGTCAATCAGTGCAACTACTACCAAGTACAATTCTATCGGCGCATAATATAAAAGTAGTTTGTACGACTGGCGGTTTGATTGATTTTTTTTTTTAATAAAATGGCTTTTGACAGCGATTGCAAATAAAAAAAGCCTTTTTCTTTCTCTTACCCAAAAAAAAAATGTAATAGAATGAATCTTGAAAATTCTCCTTACCTGGAATTTTTCAGAAGTAAATAAGGACTTGGCTACAAAGCAAGAATCGAAAGATTATTTCGTATGAGCATCAAGCCTTCCAAAACCTACCATAGTCAACCAAGCTTGAAAACATAGTGGAATAAAGCGCGTCAAACTGAACAGAAGTCTCTCCAAGAAAATCCAAAAGTACGATGCGCGGTGGTCTTTTTGAAGTTGGACAACTATTCTCTAAAGTGGATTGCCAAAGCCCACGAAGCTCACCACAACCATTCAATTCCCGAAAACCCTGCTCATTACAGCATTAATAGAAAGCAGCCAGTTGAGGTCGAAGAGATGATTGCGTCCTACTTCAAGTCAGGCCAAAGCCCTAGTAACATCCTGGAGCACCTCAAGAAAAACAACATTCACAATGTTATTCAACGGGACTTGGAGAACCTTCAGTACCGTTTCTTCAGTGCTGAAAGAAGCAGAATGATGTATGAATATGTGGCCGGGCTCCAAGGCAAAGGTTACAAAGTGTTTTACACTGTAGATGCCGATCAAAGACTGGATGCTGTGTTCTTTTGCATCCAAGTCAGGCATCGAAAGCGCTAGACAAATGCCAGAAAACTTGGTTATGGATGCCACATATAAGATCAATACACACAAGTTGACATTTGTCAATATTGTAGGCACAAGCAACGTCGAAAGTAACAATTCTGGTGCCTCGATGACACTTAAAGTTGCTGGTGTCTTCATTCGCAAAGAAGGTAACATTCAACACGAGTGGGTCCTCCAATGCCTCAAGGACGCAATATGGCCACAGTCCTCGGATGAATTTGGTGAAAGGTCCTCTTACCGTCACCACGGACAATGAGTAAGCAATCAGAAATCCGACTTCTTCAATCTTGTGGCATTTGTTTTTGACAGACCTTACAAGTTGCACAAACGGTCACGAGGTGTCATCAGCAGCTCTCTCGAAAGTGTCCTCAGCTCTGCCATTCAAAAAAGACGAAATAACAGGATATCTTGATCCAAAAGCAGATGGCAACTGTGGGGTTTTCGAGCAGTCGCTTTTTTAATTGACAGAAATAACTCAAAGTACGAAGATGGTGATCAATACCTGGAAGTCAGATCAAAAATGCTTAAAACATACAATCAACTGAAATCAGTGTATGAAAAGCATTTTCCTGCTTTCCAGGTTGAAAGATTAGGTGAAGTGATACGCAAAGGACTAAAAAAAGAACAAGTAGCCGAATGGTTCTACGGCCCCGACTGCGGTCAGCTGGTAGCTGATACTTACGGTGTTCCTGTTTGCTTGTATCCGTCTGTTGAATCAGAAATGCCTGGGATAAACCCACCTTTAACTTTTTTGCCTCTCACTCTGCCAAAAATTAAATCGAAACCAGTCGCCATTCATCTCTAGAACAGCCATAACTTGCACTGGTATGCGGTTAGTCTTGGCGTCAATTAAACCAATCTTCCTTCTGTCTAACGCTACTACTCTCAGGGCATTGCGTTAAGAGGATCCTTCTAAATACAAAAATGACACCTTTTGGACTGAGCCAATGATCTCTTTGACAGATTGAGGATATAACAAGGCTATCTTGCTCTTGTCACTTACATCTGTATGTTGAGAAAAGAACAATTTAAGGGTGGCATTCATAAAAACCAATAAAGAAAAAACCTATTTTGCATTTAATATTTATTGTCTTGCCATATATACAATCAAAGAAAGATGGGTGTAGAAACAGAAAACAAGTCTTTCCTTTGGTCTTTGTAGCCATCAGACTGATGCATTTGCTGTGACAAGGCAGTGATATTGGTTGATGTCACTCAGATACTTTCCACTTCAAGTACTACCAGAAATTGAGCCAAATGTATCTTGTGAGCCAAACAATCATTAAGAAACTGGGTAAGATGTAACCTAGTAAACCTGATCGCCACAATGAATGTTTATGTCACACAGAACAATCGACAGCCATAGACGATCCATGTGGTTTCTTTTTCTATCTATGACGCTATTGACAGTTGTTTCTTTTTTGTTCTTATGACTTTGTCCATTCTATTCAATGTGTTGTTTCTTGGGGGAGTGCTTAAAAGAAAGAGGCCTATAGATTTGTTAACTGTCGTACACTCCCTTATAGCCACCTGTCAAGTCAGCAGGCAATTTCTATGTTTAAGCAACAAGCTATTGACAACAAACTAAATTTAGATTTACAAGGTGCAATGTTTACAACGTTCAAGAATTTTCTTTATGCCAAGTTGTATCACTTACACAAGTTCTAAAGAAGGCAAAGGACAAGATTGATTTTCTTCTCAGGCATTTATTGCTTTGAATTCTTGTTAAATAACAATTTTCCTGGCCTGTTTAAGAGATTAGTATGAAAGAAAAATCAAGTCAATGAAATGATCTTTTTGTTTCTTTATTAAAGAAGGAGGGAGGGGGATTCAAGCAGCATCAAGTCCACTGAAGTTTAAACGAGCACTTTAGATGCGCTATGAAATGAGAAAGTTGTTTTCTCTAACTGAAGAAAAAAATGGGCTTTTCAAGATTCCTAATACACAAGCCCTTTTTTTTTTCCACATCATAATTGGCATGATCATCATGAAATCTACACACACATAGAGGGGAGAAGGCTGATCAAACTATTGTTGATTCAGGTTACTGTGTAAACAATGTTGCAACTAAAGATACCATCAAAGACAACAATTTTATAGTGATACATGTTTATTCATAGTAAACAGCAACAATGCCTGCATGAAACTACCGTTTCTTCTGCAATAACTACAAGAATCAAACAAGTTTACTTTTATGAATAGTCATAGCACCTTCTTTACCTTCTTTTGTCTTGTACCTGACAAAGCTGACTCGCATGACAATAACGTAGTGGCGTCATTTTTAACATTCAAGTGATATCGCAGTTATTTTCAAATCAAGACACTGAACCCATCTGTGACACAAAGACCAACAGGAAGCGGATAGAAGAATAGACTGGCTTATATTTATCTGTGTTCTATAACATCATCACTGTAACTGATAACTGTGTAATATGGCTTTTACTGTGTGTTGGTGTACATCTTGATTGTGCTATTGAATGAAACACTCATTGTTTCTACGTTAAATGAAACATCAGTTACTAGTTTTGACGACTGTGTATTGGATGCACATGATTCTTCCTTCTTGTTCTTTTTTTTTTTTTTCTTGTTGGTTTTTGTGTTCAAATCTAAAATTGAATGAGCGAGCCATAGTTGAACACAGAAAAGAATGACAATTGCTTTTTTGTGTGAATCAGATTTAATTTACTGGTATCTTGTTGCAGCAAAAAGAAAGGAGGAAATCAAATGAGAATGACGAATAACAAGCCATTTTTCCTCTATCATATGCCCTATTTCAAACAAGTTATTCAGATGATTCGAAATAGTGGTCAAATCAAGCTGTATTTTCCCTTCTTTCTTATTCTATCCCCAGGTTATTGTTCTGTTCACTCATCCTTTTATGTGTTGTTGGTTGTATTTCAACTTGTTGGATGTTAAACTGTCGACTGTGCAACCTGTCTTCAATCCCAAAATAGTCTTGTTCTTTGTATACAAGCAAATGACAACAGGCTCTGATTTTCTAAATATGTAGTTTGCCCCTTTCCTGATTGCTTCATCAACACACTATCAATCGATTACTTTAAACAAGCGTACCAAGGCATAGCCATCATAACCAATACACAAAAGAAGTCTTGTTTTAGGGTCGATAGAGTAGCAAATAGTGATGACGAGATTGATCACCAATAGTCTGAGATGACTTTGTGGTAAATTCTGCATAATAATAAAAAGTGAGTCAACTGAGTTTCAAACAGATGATTCGAAAGAAGGGGGGGGAGTGTCAAGGTAAATCTATGCCAAATTGTACATTTAAGGTAATAAATGACACTATAGTATCCCTTGCTTTCCATTGAATTTGTCTAGACATTGTATCAAATGTTCAGTGAAAGTTTCTTTTGACCAAATGAAGTATGTCACGTATTTGTCAATCAATGAAATGTCTACTTGCCATTTTGAAAGAAAACATGCTGCCGGATAAAAGATAAGATGAGAGCTTGGGAACAAAACTAGACTAAAGAAACGTCATGTTAAGCACCATTTTAGAAATGAATTGAGTTGTCTTTCTATTCGTCTAAACAGTAACAAGTGCATAAAGATGGCGCTTTTTTTTTCTTTCCTTTATTATTAAGCTTCTGGTAAACATATCGATCTGATTGTAGTAAGACTACATAATGTTTACGCCAAATGCACACACAGCATGAATTTTTCTTTCAATCGAATGAAATATGCCTAATGTACTCTATATACACAAACATCATTTGTTTCCCCCCTTTTTTTTTTCTTGCTCGATCTATTTTTTTTATACAAGTAAAAAGCTTTGTACTACTGTAACATTTCTCTCTCTCTCTCTTTTTTTCTTCTTTTCTGAGAGTCTCCTGCATATATTTAAAAATATGAACAAAAACTTAAATTTGCGCCAACTGCATTGATTGTAACATTTTCTATGAAAACTAGAAAGAAAAGAAACGTATGCATAAAGAATACAAGCTGTTAAATACCTTGATGACCAAAAAAGGAAGTTTTCTTTTATGGTAGAAAAATCTTTTTTGTTTTCTTTTTTTTTTTTTCTCTCTCTCCTTCCATATATACATACGCACATACTTTTTTTTTTTGATGAGTGATCAGCCACCTACAACAGCCAACAAGGTAAGGCTGATCATGTTGGTTTATTCTTGTTCAACAAGTTAATACTGTATAGAGACTTTATATTGGCAATCTCGACGAAACAGTAAACGAGTAAGCTTCCTTTACAAAGACACGTATTTGTCTCCTTTCTTTACTCACTCTTTAGGTATGCCATCATGAAACTCTTTCAACCATTTGGAAAAATCACATACATTGAAGTGATGGTGCATTGGACTGGTGTGAAGAAGGGTTTATCAAGAGGATATTGCTTTTTAGAGTTTGAAACCAAAGACGTAAGAAAAACACACACACACACACACAGAGAGAGAGAGAAAGAACTTACTGGCTGACTTTAAATTTAAGCAAGCATTAAATGCCATTCATACAATGCATGGCAAGACAATACGAGGAAGATCCATAGTGGTATCATTTGCACATATGGTAAGAAGAAAAAAAAAATAGTCGATCCTTTTTTTTTTTAATCTAGTCACACCTTGTTTTGACAAATTCTTTATTTAGATACCAGAGCAAAACCAGGCAAAAAAACGTGGCCAAACTCTACATAAGCCTACTACAACTATTTCATTACTAAAAAGTCAAAAGATGAAGCATTCATCGTAAGTCAACCAAAAGACTATCTAATCCTTTCACCTTACTAACTCAAGTATACAGAACAGATGCAAAGATCAAAGCGATTGAAGAGAAACTAGCTCGACTTAAAGGGGAGAACATCAAGGGATTCAAGCCATATTGATTTATCCTTCTGTCAATGGAATGATTAAAAAAGACAAATTTGTTTCTATGAAACATTATGCAATACGCATTTTTGTAAAGTGCGCTGTTATCATTAGTGTTTCTATCTTTTTTTTTTGTGTTGCCAATAGCAACAAAATAGAAAATGCCGAAAAAAAAAGGGGGACAATAAGTAAACTCTGCATTGTCGTACAATTCCTTCGTGTTTTTATATAGATTGTATAGAAGAGAGAATGTACGTCATTTCAGGAACAGATTTTGCTTTGTCATCGTTCTTTTTGAAATGTAAGCCTGCACAGACCTAACCATCTGGGCTGAATTCATCTATTTTATAATCATCATGAATATAACATAAAAAAAACACATAAAAAAAGCATAAAAAAAACACAAAAACCCCCCCAAAAAAACTCCAAAAAATATTCAGGCTGAATCAAGAAAGAAGGATAAAGAAGGAATTTTGTTCTTGTCATCTCTGATCAAAACTCATTTGATTCATCATATGTCCCTGAAAAGAAAAAAAAAGGCTTACCATGCGATTGGCCTTGAATCAATTTCCCATTCCGAATTACACAGTCTGACTACAAAAAAAAAAAAAAAAGATGGAAAACTTAAAAAATTCGCATACAGATACCTTCCTAATTTGGACTTTCTTTTGTTTTTTTTAATATATATAAAGGTTGATGTTTACAATCAATTGAAATAACTCACACTTTACCTATTTTCTTATCGCTTATTAACAAAAATGACAGATAATGATTCCCCTTTCAAGTTAAAGAATCCAACTGCTTATCATCTGTTTGCTACTCAGCAACAACAACAACAACATGTCTCCTTGAGCCATTTACAGCTTGATTCACCTATTGAACAGCGTGCTGCACCTACCATTGATTTTAGTGAATATTATCGACAACAACAACAACAACGCCAAAACCAGTTTCTGTCCCCTGAATCTACTTCCCCATCCCTACAAGATTTTGATGATCTTGATCATCATGGTTTGCCTCTTACATTTAGTAATATGATGCTCGTACCTGATCAACAACCCAACAATTACTTTTTCCCATCCCAACCCAAGATAAACACAAACACACTCTTGATGGCCAGTCATCAACATTCTAGTTCAAGCGAACTGTTTCAGGACGAATCTCCTTCCGATTACGCTTCTTCAGTGGACCATCCTTATCGTCACCAAAGAAACAACAGTATGGGCAGCAGTAAGGATACAGCTTCTTTGGCTGCTTCGCCACCTTCATTTATGTACAATCAACCTTTCTCCGCACCTGCTCAAACGGGTTATGAATTTCTAACGAATCATATGCAGAACATCACTGCTTACCACCAAGATAAGCAAAAGAGTCTGAGTCATAGTTTGGTTACTGGTACAAACAGTTTAGAAGAATATGAATCTATCCAAATACAGTAAGTTTGTTTGTTTTGTTATCAGTTTCATACATTTATCATTATTATTGTAGTCAACAATTACTTTCAGAAAAGAAACGCCGTAGAAGAGAATCTCATAATGCAGGTAATAATAGAAAAAAAAAACATGAGTTGGTTGATTTTTCTTTATTGACTCTTGTGTATAGTTGAAAGAAGAAGAAGAGAGAACATCAATGAACGTATCCAAGAATTAGGCACACTCTTACCTGAGGCTATGCTGGAGGAACTGGCTTGTACAAGTGTAAATGGTAACAACAACAAGCCAAATAAAGGTGCTATCCTTCGCAAATCTGTCGATCATATCCGTCTGTTACAACACGAAGTTACAGGCTACAAACAGCGTGTGCTTGAATTGGAAAGACAACTGGCTTCCCTTACTACTATCAGTACTAATTAATTCTTTCTTTTAAACTTCCCCCCTATAAATAGTTCTATTCCCTCATCTGATGTGTTGTATACAAATGCATCACTATATACATATACATTCATTGACATACTTTATTCTGTACATTTCATTCCTTCTTTGCTTATAAACCATTATTTATTCCTCTTTCTTATGTAGCCAGCATGTTTATCTATCTATAGTAATAAAATAACAATCATTCAATCACTCTAACAAAACAGTGCTTCGGGTTAAATCAGCATCAATGGTTATCGTCAGAAGAGAAGGAAAGCCACCATCATAACTAAGCTAGCAAACTGAAATTTAGCTGATTCATTGGTTCAAGAGGTGATTTCAAGACTTCAATCCTCTTTAGGAGAACTCAGTCATTGCAAACTTTCATGGTTTACCACTATCATTAGAAAGAACCAAATGAACTCTATAGTTCACTACACCTGAGAAAAATAAAATAAAAAATAAGCATGAGTAGTGTTGTACCTGACAAAATTTTGGAACGAGGGCTTCAACATATTGGTTGCATAAGACAGTTACCAAAACTAATGTACTTGTTGCATTAAATACGACTCAAGCTCTATTAGTCATGTTTAAACAAGCTTATATTGCTAAGAGACAAAGCCAACGATATTGTGCTTCAAACAATAGTAAAAGAAAAGGTCCAAGATGATAAGCTTCCAAATAGCCAAGGTTATATACCTTTTCCTTATATATCATGACAGGTAATTGGGAACACTAGTTACATGTCATACCTTCATGTTCTATTTTCTTTCAAGAGTGAAAAAAAAAAAGCAAGCCTTGATATTGTTTTGCATGCAGGAATAAAAAAAAACTGACATTGTCTCAACAACCTTTATTAACCATGTAATCGATGCTAACAATTCTTAGATGGATAGCCAAGTTTCTTCAAACATAGAGTGTAGCATATTCAAACGATGAATAGCCGTTTCTTTTTTCAATGATTGTTATTCAACCAAGTGGGCATGCAATCATGGTTTGATATCCAAGTAGTAAAGAAAGAGATGCTATTAAGAAAAAAAGGGCAGCATTTTGATTGGTCTCGCAAAGTCAGCAAGAGTAGACTATCATACTGTTACTATCATCACAAAGAGAACAATCCCAAGAAAAAAAAGGAAAGAATGGCTTGAGATATATATATATATAAAAGGCAAAAACTCTAGAGTCAACATTTGAGTATACAGGCTATCGTTCAAATGACAAAAAAAAAAAGAGGGAACAAGCTGTTCTTTTAAAAGATACAATTTTCCTTAATAAAAGAAACTATGCAAAATCAAATAGAAAAAAAAAAGGTTCTATTGTCTAGCATCCTATCCATTTTTTTTTTTACTAAACTTCCTGCAATTAAAAGTAGCATGTCAATAAACCTAAATATTCAATTGCATTATCTACAAACGTTGCCTTGAATAACAATGCAGAATAACCATACTTTTTTTTTATTACTTTTACAATTTAGCTTCAACTTCAAGCTCAGTCATCATCAAATCTCTCAAATCATTAGCAGCATCTTCTAAGGCTTGTTTAAAGTGATGTGTGCCATTGACGTAACGTGTACCATGCACTTCGAGATCCTTCACACTTGCAACGTTGAATTGGAGAGCATTGTTCTTGATCATGTAAGCACAACCGAAACCATCATTGACTACCTGACCCCATCCATAACCATCAAAGTGTTCAGAGGAGAGTTGAGATGTAGAGAGATACCAATGTGAAGAATAAGCATTGATAGGTTGTGTGAAGAGTTCAGGCTTCTGTTCTCCTGGCTTTAGGCTGTTCTTGAGGCCAAACAGATGGCGATCAACACCATGGCCATTCACAGCATCTGCCATATAAGCACCTTGAGCCTTCAAGGCAGCACGAAGAGATGAAATCTTTTGCTCGTTGGAGGCACGAGGGTCTTCCATGGTCTTGACGAATGCAATAGATTCAGTAGAGACAGTACGAGAAGTCTCTGTACGTCCACGTTGGAACTTTCGAGTTTGGGCAGATTCATAGGTAGGACGGCTAGTACCGAACATCTTGTAATAAGCCAATTGAATGACCATTTGGGCATAGCCATCAGGCGAACACTTGAATTTCTTGATCAAGTTCTTACCATAGGCTTGATAAGCCAAGACAGTCAATTCATGCTTGTTGATCAATTCCTCAAATTGAAATCCGGCTGATTTAACATCCTTGATAACAGCATCATCTATATGGAACTTGAGTTCGTGAGGTGTAGGAAGATCGGAACGAACATGACTAGAACCATGTTGAATGAGGTTTCTATTCAAACTAAATTTTCAAAAAAAGAGTTATTTTAAAATTCTGATGGGTTTGTAGATCGTCATCTTATTTTACCCATCACAGACATATTCATTTAGTCGACAGGTAGCGGTACCATCCATACAAGAGTGCTATAGAATTTCCATGAGTATATTTGCTTGTGGCAAAATAGATCACTTTTTTTTTTCTTACCTCGCCCATAAAACCGGCCTTACCATTCTCGAAAACAATGAACTGAAGTGGCTTATCAAAGAATCGGTTACGTCCATCACCATGCCAACAAGCGCGAGATCCTTCATCGCGAGTGAAGGGTGTTTGGTCATCCAAACAAACAATAAAATCGGATGATTCAATCTTTTCCAACAAACGAGAATTCTCGGGGTTCACAGCCATCAAGCGTTCACGGTACTACACGCATGTATGAGACACAACTTATTATTCAACTCTATGTCTATTTTTTTTTTTTACCTCTGTCCATCTATCACGGTTATCTGATGTCAAGAGACCGATAGGAACACCCTTTGAATAGCCTGCTTGATCAATGATGTTTTGGAACTGATGTTGAAGTTCAGCTGTAGAGAGCTGTTGGCCTTGATGGATAGTGTCAATCACATAAAACTTGTTCTTGCGGATAGCAATCACATGGTTGTTTTTGACAGGATCATGAATGGCTTCATAATCAGAGGGCTTCTTGGGAATACGACAGTTGTTGAACATGTACTTGTAAGAATCCATACACATAGGTTCGCCCTTGGCCATTTCAACAGACAAAGTTTTACTATGAAAATTCCAGGGTTAGGTAGGCACGTAACTCAAAAAAAAGAACACAACTTACTCTACAATTTGCTTCTTGAATTCAAGAGCAGCTGTTGTAATGGCAGCAGCACGTTCAGCAGGATTCTTACGCAACTTGTCATCCTTGTACAAAAAGAAATAACTAACATAAATCACAACGGGGTCACGATATCCCATATAGGCTTGATCGAGCCACCAATCTTCCATCCAATTTACAATGTTGGGGTCTTGAGCACGAGCCAAGAGACGTTCTTGAAGTTGAACACCCAATCCACCAGGTGCCTCAAAGTCCTTGACAGCCTGCTCTGTCTTTTTGTATTCCACTTCATCAACTAAAGGACGAATTGTTTGAAGATACTTTTGCAACGTGGCACCCAATGGAGGTACAGGTAACTTGGGCAAGTTCTTTTGGTATCGAAACATAGGGCCTTCTGCTTGTGGGTCAATAGGTGTTTTTGGCTCATGTTTAGCAGAAGCAAAAGTGCGACGCACCAATGCTGTTCTCTATAGAAATAATAAAAAAAAAATTCAGTTCTTGCTTTCTTTCTTCTTGTTCCTTTCAACTTACTGTAGCAGTTGAAGTAAACCGAGGGGCTACTTTGGTAGAAGCGATTCTTAAAAGTGACATGATGAGGAGATTTGGAAAAAAAAAAAGAGGGAAGCGAGAAAATTAGTATTAAAACACGATTTTATAAATGGTGAAGCGTGTGATACAAGCTGAAAATTCATTTGCCATTACAAATAAGAAATTCACCTCTCACCCCACATCTTTGTACGACTTTAAATGGGAAAATTAAAGTTATGCCGCTCAAAGGGAAAATGTCAGTGTATACTTTTTATAAGCTAAAAAAAAATGGCTTGTTGAGTTTCTGGCCTTTTCTTTATTCTCACAACTACAGTACGTTGTTCAGACCAGAGAAAAGAAAAAGGAAAAGATACCAGAATGAAACAATAACCTGTCTCTTTTCTTAATAAACGTAACCAAGTCTTTTCTTAAAGAAAACTTCTCTTTTCCCGTTTGATCCCTAAAAGAAAACAGTATGCTTACATCATATTGTATAGTTCTTTATCTTAGCTAAGCAACATTGATGAAAACACATAAAGTATGCGCAATTGTTAGTGTTGAATTGTATTTGAAACTAGCATTGTAGGCATGAAGACGGATTTCTTGACCGTATTGCAAAAGTAATCTTAGCTCAGAAAATGATACTTGGAAGAACTAAAGTGATATTCGAATAGCAATAAAGTATATGCTTCCCTCACAACAGTTTACTTTTTTAAAAAGTTGATTTTTTTTTATTGTATAATAGAGCAAAACACATTTGTAAAGACAGCATTAACAAAAAAACGAATCCTATAAGCTGAGTCTTGTATAAAAATGACTATCTGCATCTCGAAAAAAGTAAACATGGTTAAACTCTCTGAAAGATCTATTCTGTTCAAGCCAAACATGTCTGAATCCATCATCTGCATAAACCCATCTGCTGTCTATTTAGATAGCTAAGCATACGTTTGTTGGTAATCATGATTTGTACCTTGAGACAAACATGAGAAAGACAGTCGTTCTTGAATGCATAAAGCTTAGTCTTTTCCTTTATTCTTTTAGCCGGCTGTTCCTGAATGTTTTACCCAAGATAATGGTGAGAATATTGTATTTTTATTTTGAAAAAAAAAAGGAAGAATAATCATCCTTTAATATATAATATTACATAAATATATTTGTATGGAGTATCCCAATGAGAAGAAGATCCCTCCCCTCTCATTCATTGAATGATGATGATATATTTTTTTTTGTTTTGTGAGCACTGCACACAAATTTCTTTCTAAATGATTTAAAACAGCATGTTCATTGCCTTCATGGAATATTCTACACCCAAGAATGTAGCAGCATTAGCAGGGAAAGCTCTCAACATAGCAGGACCAAGACCCTTGAAGAGGGCAGTGGGACCATCTGTCTTGAGTGTCTTCTTGAGACAATCACCGAGACCACTGTAGGTACCGGCAGGAGCAGATTGTAAACGAGACTTGAGAACATCAGGAGGAATAGCAATGGTCCACATTGCAACACCAGCCATACCTAAAAAAAATGAAAGAATGAGTTTCATACATCCCTACCTGTTTCATCGACCTCTTTTTTTTTCTCTCTCTTTGACTTTCACAAACTAAAATGACTTACCACCAGCAAACAAAACAGCACCGAAACTCAAATCTTCAGGACGAGCACCTTCAGGTGTAAGACCCTTCTTGACAAGTTCATAAGCAACAAAATAAGCAGCAGAACCAGGAGAATCACGCAAGAGAGTAGCACCTGTACCTCTCCAAATGGAGCGAACACCACCTTCTTTGTAGAGTTGACGCACGACATCCAAAGGACCTTTGTATTTAGATTCACCACCTTGGCCTTGAATTTGCATCAAAACCTTCACGCGCTCAGAAGGAGCCATGAATAAGGTAGTAGGAACAGCAGAGAAAGCACCAGCAAAGGTAATTTCAGCCAAAGAAAGGGGTCTACTGACATCATTTTTGTCTCTTAAGCCATAAACAATCTTTTTACCTAAATCATAAGACTAAAAAATTTTTTTTTGAAAGGGAGGAGAATCCTGTTAGTAAACATAGTCTCACTAAAGGTATGAGATTATTTACCCAAAAGCTGACAGCAAAGATGGGTGTAATACTGGCAAAGGGTGTAGCCATACCACGGTATAAACCCAAAATACCATCTTTCTTGACAATTTGCTTGAAACAATCAGCTGTATTCTTGTAGACGCCTTGACTTGTCTGAAGGCGTACCTTTACAAGATCAAAAGGTTGACTATAAACAAACGCGCTTCAATTCTACCTTTCCTTGATTTGCTTTGTTGTTCCTGTTACTACTTTACCCTACTAAGACAGAGGCCATACCACCAAAACCACCTGAAAGGAAAGACTTTACGGAAGAAGCAGTGTCGCTCTTTACCTCGACAGTGGTGAGTTCAATTTGGTTTTGTTCAGCAGACATAGTAAGTGATGGTGGAAGATGAAGAAAAGAAGAAGAGAATAAAAAAAAAAATTACTTAATCATTAATTTTTTTTTTTACCCCGCAAAAAGAAATTACCTTAGGCCACTTGTGTAACTTTACTTTACCAGTGAGCATAATTTTATTACAAAAAGATAAAGACAACTTGTTGCCTATCTTTTGATTGTATAAACAATACAAGAGATTGGAGAGCAGATGAATATCGCATTTTTTTTTGGCTGCTGTTATTCTTTTGAAACTCTTTATGATTTCTCTTTTTGTTTACTCTTAAATTGTTTTTTTTTAAAATCTTATAAAGATTCATATGATAGTGATTTTACCTTGCTTGTGATTGGATTGGCTGGAAAATTAAAGTATTTGAGACCTGTCAGCACAAATAGTCAGTAGCTGTTATTTTTCTCCTCCTTTTTCCCACCTATCTTTTTTTTATTTTATTTTATGGAAAGGTAACAGAGTTCCTCTTCTATTAGATATTTCGTTACTATTGCAAAAAAAAAAAAAAATGGCCAGATTACTACACTGTTGATTGCCTGCTGATGCATCTTCATTTGAAGACTCTAAATCCCATAGTTGATTACCGTTAAAAAAAATCATGATGATGCAACATGCATTTCTTTTTTTTTTACCTCCCTTTTACCGATAAAATTCCCATTTTACCCTAATATTCTTAATCAAAAAAGGCAAAGTGGCTTTCTTGTTTAAAAAAGTACGAAATCTCTAAACAACGGTTTCGAGAAATTGCAATCAAAAGAGATGGATGCAAAAAGCTAAAAACATCAAAAAAATAAATTTATGAGGACTACAGCTTTAGTTCAAACATCTCTGTTTATTACTTAGAGACGACTAAGGAAATCAACAATGTCATTACTAAAACACAACTTCACAAGTAGTAAGTCACTGTTGGTCTGCAAAAAGGCAGGCGTTTCTGAGTTGATAAAACAGTGTAGCTGCCCTTCATGTTGACCTTAAGTGCAGCCAAAAAAAAAGAAACAATGCCTTTAAGGAATAAGAGTCGTGTTTCTTTTTCTTTTTTGCATACAAAGGTTTTAGCTTGATTGAGAGAGTTGCTTTGCAAGCCATTTTAAAAAAAAAAGTTTACATGAATAATACAACTTCTTCAAGTCAGACTATGTAAGATTATTATCTAATTGAAAAGGTACAAGTATTGTCGCATCAGCTTATTTGGGCTTACTCAGTGTAAAGCAAAGGGGGGAGTGAGAAGAAAGAGAAGTAAGGCTCAACAATGAGTTGTTTTATTTAGTTTGTCTCATTACTCAACACTTGTTTTTCTTACAACTGGTTTAAAAGGCGCCAGCATTTAGTTGATACCTTGTGTCTAGCTGGTAAGCCATTAAGCAATGAGTGTCATTCTCTCACAATCACAAATATTTGACCATTGTAATAACCGACATCAATAACTGGGTTCGCTTGTCTTGTCGTTGCTCATTCTTGTTGCGCTTGACAAGGCTTTTCATTCTCTCTCTCTCTCCAATCTAACGAGGTTTCGGTCAAAACTACACCCCCTTTTTCTTTCATGAGAATAAAATCGATTCAACATTCACTATATGAGCATATGGAGTAGGTTGACCAGTAGATTTAAAATTCATTAAACACTTCATCTAAGGAAACACTCTGTCCATGGTAAGCAATAGATTGGGAGATGCAAGCTTATCAACCAACGTTGCTCATTCAAGCTTTAGTATCCTCAAAGCAACTTCATATTTTTCACACCTCTTTTTTGTTTTCCTTCTTTTTTTACTGTTCTTTAACGCCACTAAATAACCAAATGGTAAATACAAAAGGTTAGTTGTCTTTTCCCAATGAAGGATTCGATGAGAACAGATCAATGCTTGCAAGTTTGCTCATCCGTATCAACAGTGTAAATAGGAATGAAGGTCAAGCGAAAGAAACGGAAGGGATTCTGTTTTCAGCTCCTCTCTTTTATTAATGTCTGAAACTGAAATAGCTGTGCTTTGCAAGTTGACAAAAACTAGAGCTCCTTAAGATTACGTATAAAGAATCAGTGGAGATGATATTGTTCAGAGACAAGCCCAAAGCTTTTTTATTTTTTTTTAAAAAAAGAAGAGTGTATGACACACTTCCAGACAACAGTAGTTTGATCAAGTATTTTCAAAGTCTGCAGGCTTGCTTTGTAAATGAGGAACGTCTTTCTGAACGCAACAAGAGATGGTTGTCTTCTTTAGTAAAATGCTTGACCCTCACTCCATTTTGTGTTTTTTTCTATAGTATCATCAGCTCTGAAGCTCAGTCGCTTTTCGTAAAATGCATACCTCACTTTGATTTAGCCATAACCACACAAGGAAACCATAGGAAGCAAAATTCGTTATTTTGCTTAAGAAACAAAGAATTGATTATTTTGAACCACAAGAAGAGGTGAAATTTCTTTCTTCCATCATCGTGAAACTCCACAACTGCCATAGCAATTCTTTGATATTAGTCTTGTAGTCTTCATGACTTTTACTTTTAGTCTGAAATAAATAGAGTCTTTTTTCTTCAGATCAAAGAGACTTTTTCAAAAAAAACATTTTCAATGCTCAACATGCCAAACCTCTATTGCGACTGGCAGGAAGAAATGGATTTGAACTTTCCTCATCTCTCCTCCTTCTAGTTCAATGGTACTACTTTTATAATACCATTCAATCCAGAAAGAGAGAGAATCGCACTATATCCCTTTCCCCATTCATATTTTCATTTTCTTTAAATTGCGCCCATCACATATAGCTAGGTTATCCTGCCCACGCAGTCTAGCCCTAACTATATGATCCTCGGGAGGATCCCTGCTCAATAGGAGCCTTTCACCATCACATCTTCGGTTATAATTACATGCCATAGCGCTTCGTGGGAAGAAAACTAGGCAAGTCGCCAAGAGCGAACCATAACTCATTATGTTAGAAGATCAGGTGTATCTCTACCTAATGAACAAACTTACTCAAGCATAAAGCCGAGTTCAACCCGTCAGCACGCTTGCTCGTAGACAGAGCGCACCTAAGAGTTAGGATAAGGAAACAGAAAAACAAGAGAGAAAACGACCCTTTATATACCTTTTTGACAGCATACTATCACATGATATTTTTGACTGCTAAAATAAATTTTTGTTTTCAAAGACAGTCCCAATGTTGTCACGTATACGTGCACGACAAGTCTGAGTTTGTTCCTTATCTTTTTTCTCCCATAGGAAGATAAGGAGAAAGAGAAAAGGATAAAGACATAAAGTAAAAGAAGTAAAAGAAGTGCAAAGAATACTTTACTCGTTTATGCCGCCAATAAGCTTTTGTTATCAACTCCTCTACAATTAATGTGATACATGTCCAATATCCGAAATACGCGGAGCAAGCACTGAGTTTCACTGTATGGCAGAAAAAAAATGCATTTTGCTATATGGTATGCCCTTTGTTTCCTATTGTGCACTATAATACTGCTCATAACCCCTGACCATTCTATAGCAGCTTTCTTGTCGAATAGTTTTTACTATCTGACAGCAAAGTGATTCAAATAGGTTTATGAGTCTCTAGTGTTGATAGACAACTCATTCTAAAAGATCCAAAGTAGTCCAAGCCCTTTTTCAAACTTTCGAGTCATCAGAGGAATTGAGGTGGTTTGCAAAGACATCTCTAATTTGGTCTCGCAACTGTCTATTGACTACCGGCTTTTTCTTTTATTTCTTTGGGACAGTGTGGCTTTCTAAGGAAGTGAAAGTCTCGCAAACCTCAGATCTCAGGAACTATAAGAAAATGACTCGTAGAGTGTGAACAAAGCCTTATTGACTACAAGTTCACATAAAGATTCAACAAACTTCAATGCTTAGTTACCTCTATCTCCTTTTTTGTTCTTTTGCTAATAGATAGTACAAATCATACAAAAACAAAAGAGCTCATAAGGAGAAAAATAGAAGATCAAGATGGCTTACATTAGAGAATGAGGAAAAAGGAAAGAGATCTCAAGATGAATTCAGCATTCACCACTACAACCATAAAAAACAATGTGGAGTTATGTGTATCGAGACTTATTGACGCAAGATAAAGCGCAAGGAAGATAAAGAAAAGAAAGTTCTATTTAGCAAGAGGTATATTTTTACATTTGGAAATAAACAGTGTTTGTTTAGGCTGAGACAATGATAGGGCTGGCAATGTTCTGCTTGGGTTCAAAGCAAAAGAATATACTCAATTCCAGCAATGATTGAAAAAACGGCTTCCCCCCTTTCTCTCTTTCTTTATTTGCCTTACTTTTAGTTTCAACATATAAATGGCTCTCAATAGTGTAGCAATTACAAGAATGTCTGTTTACTCAAAAGACCTCTAAACCTGCTTTACACACATAAAGGCGCGTTTAAAAGAAAAATAGAGTCTTTTATGGAATGAAGCAGAAAACATGCTGAAATAGTCCCTTTGGTTTGAATTCTGCAACTGAACAAACTTTAATGAAAAAAAAAAGCCAAGAATATGAATTCGCATTGAACATTCATTTCAAACAACGACGTGTTATTGGGCTGAGCTTTTTTTTTAAATTGATTTTCTAAATGATATTTTAGTTGTCTTTTTTTTTTATTTTCTTTCCTCCTCTTTTATTTTTTTTCTTCATCATACACACTCGTTTTTCTTTTTTGTACTATGGCTACTGTTTCAGCAAAGCCAACCATGAAAAGAGGCCGTGTGGCCAGCAGCAAGAGGACATCGAGCCGGTCTATTGACCCCGACATTGTCTATGACTACACACTTCGTTGTGCTATTCGTGCTTACCTCGAACAGTCAGACAAGAAATTTGACAGTAATGACATCAGTCCAACCAACTCTGTCAAAAAGAAGGAGCCTTCCCGTCAACTCTCTAATCTGGCCGAAAAGTTTTCTGACAATAGCGACAAGAAGAACGACAAACTGAATCGAGAAATTGTCAAGGGCTTGATGCGACGATTGGAAGATGTCTATAAAGGCAAAGATACAGCATTACCTGAATATACAGACGAACGATTTCGTTCAGCTGCAAAACAACTCAAGAAGCATTTAGATGGACAGCGATATCGACCTACCGGTAGTATTATCGATACAGTCATCTTGTTTTTAAAGACAAGTGAAGCCGAACTGAAAGCAGATCAACCCAATCCCGCTATTTGGTACGAAGATCTCAATCGGTTTGTCACAGGCTATGTCGAGTTAGTGATCAGTACAGTTCAAGAGGATTCTCCTTCTTCTGCCACACCCGAACTCATGAAAAGTCTTGCCGGTTTCTGTACTACACCGAACAAGAGACACTCACAAAAGAAGCCAGTGACTTATCAGCATGTGGCTAACACACCTCCACCTACTGCCGAGTCCAACAGCAATGCCGATAAACGTATCTCACTCTCATCTACCATCTCAAACATCTCTCAAATCGAACACATGGAAGAATTTCCTATGATCGCAACAATCAAACAATTGTTCAACAAGGATCACGACACACACCGAAAGAAGCTTCAAGAATTAAGCTCGATTTGTACCGAATCGGTAATAAAAACAAAAAAAAACAATAGAAACAATGAATTAATTATTTCTTTATAAAGGCGTTATTAAATGACTTTAAAAAATGTATTAATAATGTGCATACAAATCAACCCTTTCCTGGCAGAAGAGATGATTTTCCAACTACTCAAGCTTACGAGAATTGGCAGAAAAAGGAAGTCAAACAACTACAAGAACTAATGAAATCATTGATGTTGATGAACCCCAACTTAAGCATAGCCACATCCAATGAAACCGATGTATGTTGATAAACTCCAAAAAAAAAAGTGTCAATTATTTTTTGTGAAACTTATATATTCTTTAGTCTGCTGTCACAGAAAGTGGTGGATTTGCATTTATTCCAAATGACCCAAAAAATTGTTACAAATACTTGATGACCATATGCTTGGATACTGACATTGAAAATTTCTCATCTGTACCTGAATCTGAACGTTCAAAAACAAGCGTTCTCTCTCACCAATCAGATGAAATATTGAGAGAATGTTGGAAGACTTGGCGTCTGTCTGCTCCTTATCGTGCTGTCGTCTATCTCAGTCTGGTCAAAAGCAAATATGATCAAGATCAATTGAATGTAGAGGATATCAATGATGCCCTTCGATCTCTCGATAAAGTGACAAAAGAACATGATTTTGGCTCATGGGCAACAGCAGATGTAAGTTTTTAAAAAAAAAGAGACAAAAAGAAATAGTTGCTTTCCAATCAGGGAGCCCAACTGATCAATAGTACCATTCAAGCGCGACAATGCAATGCGTACTTTGAAATCTTTAGATTCTACGTTTTTGAAAGAATTAGCTTCGGGATTATCAGAATATTGGAAAATCAGGCAAGTCATTCCGGATTTAGATTACCTTCCTGTACTAACTCTTGTTATCTAGTCCCGGATGGATTCAAGAGATTATCGAGTCAATTGAAAGAATTCAAAATAATCCCATTTATAAAGAATTCCATTCTGATGTAACAGCACAATTGAATGAACTAGAAGAGAAGCTTGAAGTAAGTGTGCTATTGAAAAGAAAAAAAAAGAGATGACCGATTGTTGACACCAAGGTGCTATAGGGTGCTGCTGTAGAGAGATGGAGTCAGATCGAAAAGCTGACCAACAAGAGTGACGAAAAACCTTTGAACAATCTATTCTCAATGGCTGAAAAACTCTTTAAAGAGTTTACCTCAATTGCCAAAAAGAAGTTTCCTCAGCCTATCATGGGTGTTCTTTCAGTGCCTAGCATTGTCATGGCTAGACAAATGCCTTACTTTGCTTTAGAGATGGAGAACTGGGCTTATTCGCCTGATTTCAAATCATGCCCTATCGACAGTGCCTTTGAACTATATGAAAAAGTGCTCTATTTGGAGAAGCTCTACGACCAATATGGTCCCAAGTAAGTCTCAATTTTTGAAGAAGGGTTTGTTTTTTTCTAACGAATCTTGATTTCTTTTTTTTTATATAGGACAAAAAAGAGTTTGTTCAAAGTAGAATCATGGTTCTTACCTCATGTCAAGCGCTGGTTATCTAAAACCAATGAATCAACTATTGAATGGGTCAATAATGCCATTGCTCAAGACCAAGTAAAGCATATTACAATCCTTAAATTCATATTTTGGTTACTGATGCATTTCTTATAAGTTTCAATGTTTTAGCGAATCTGTTGAACATTCATCTTCTATCATTGATTTGTTCTCCATGTTTAGTCAAGCTGTCGAATTTATCAACAATTTGCAGTGGCCAAACGATTTACAACATTGTTTGTTTGAAACTTATCTAGCCAAGATCATTGGCGAGGGTATTGAACATTATTGCTTCACATTGGAGGATTTGATTCGAAAAGACATTTATACCAAACGTGCACTTGCTGGATCAACACAGAACACAAATGAAAGCATCTTGGATAGAGCACGCTTCCAGATCTTGGGTCAACGTGCTGCCAGCCGAGAAGAAGGCTATATACCTCCTAATTTTATCACGCCTGAACTTTGTATCAAACTCAACAATATGGAAGCAGCCCGTGGTAAGCTCGATCGGCTGTATCAATCCATGCATGTGGATGATGTAGCGCAATACATGCGAGAGAATGATTCCAGTCAACAACAACAACAAAAATTGACCAAAAACAACAATATCCTTTATACCATCCGTGTTGTCCGTGCAGAGAACTTGCGGCCTATGGATAATAATGGTCTATGTGACCCTTATGTGACATTTGAGATTGATAACAAGTTTATTACTCGTACGCGTACTGTTTATGAAACCTTGAACCCTCGATGGGATGAAGAGTTTGATATCTGGTTAAGTGATGACAATGCTGTAGACGTCTGTGTGATTGTGAATGACGAAGACTTGATTACAGCAGACGAAGAATGTGGTGTTGCTTGGTTTATATTATCGCCTAAACATCAAGATATATACCAACGTGATGATATCGTGTTAAACTTATCACCACAGGGTACGCTTGTTCTTCGAGTTAATATGGAAAGCGAAAAGAACGATATTCAATTTTGGTTCGGTAAAGCTTTCCGTACCCTTAAAACCTCCGAAAAGGATGCAGCTGGACTTATTACTGATAAAGTAAGTTCCAAAAAGAGAAAAAGAAGAAGAAGCAAGTTACTTATACTTTATATAGATGGGACCTTATCTACATTACTGTCTTTCCCGTGAAATTATTGATAGGATTCTGGGTAAAGACAAAGTGGGCTTCTTTTCATCTTTTAGTCGTGCTGTCATCAGTAAACTTACTGAGCCAGACCTTCAAGCTTGTGAAGATGCTATTGCGCCTCTTTTGGACTTTCTGGAACACAATCTGCGCATCTTGAATGAAAATCTATCCGAGACCAATATGCAATTTGTTGTTTTAAGAATTTGGGATCAAATCTTAAAGACACTTGAATGTGTCTTGTTACCGCCTTTGTCTGAACATCTATCTGAAGTAAAGCCCTTGGACGATTATGAACTAAACATTGTTCTAAAATGGCTAGAGGTAAGAAAAAAAAACAAATATGAAAAAAAAATATGCTCACTCAGTCTGCCTATCTTGTAGCTACTAAAAATCTTTTTCAATGGTGGTGAAGATGGAGATGCCATTCCTCTTGAAGTACTGGAGAATGCTCAATACTTTAGTCTTTTATCAGTGAATGCAGCCTATCATTTGGATGCACAGGTGTTGATGGATGGTTATCATCAAGTAGGCCAGCGTGCTACACTCAATACTCAAATGTTGAACAAAAAGAAAACCAACCGAGCCAAATCTGTCTATCACAGCAAAAACACTATTCGACAAAAGAAGCGAGAGGAAAAGAAGAAGGAAGAGCGAAAATCAGGCATTGATTTACCTCATGGAGATGCTATTTTACGTTTGCTTCGTATGCGTCAAGACAAAAATGTGGCTGAATTCTTGAAGAAGGCTTTTGAGAAGCGTAACTTGGGCTCACTTTCACCAAAGAATGTAGTGGATGAACTGGACATTAAAGAACCACCTCTCATTGCTGAGATAGCAGAAGAACAAGAAGCTATAGCAGAAGAGGTCGAATCATCACAAAAAGAGCAACAGGGCGTCACTTTGACTGATTAAAATATGATCTTGTAAACAATGCTAATAAAAATAAATAAGTAAAAAAAAATAAGCGTGTGTGTGTGTGTTTTCATTTTCCTTGCATAAAAAAAAAAATACAATAAACAATATGGCAAGTCAACAAGAGCCCATCTCGCAAACGAACCGAGCGTTACCCATGTTTATAGAGCATGTGAAACAAGCTGTGGCAGCTATGCCTCCAGTGACTAAATTCATGCTATGCACACCTTATGCTGTCTTTGCTATAGACCTTGTCATCACACTTTTCTTTCCAGGTCGTCCTACCTTATCCTATTGGTGTTTTCTCGACTTTGATGTAGTTGTTCAACAATTCGAAGGTATGTCCTGAAAGGCAGTGTTAACTGTTGTATTAATTTCTGGTTGTAGTGTTTCGCTTTCTCTTGTACCCTTTTGCTACACTTTACTTGACCGATGCCATCATTGTGTCCCTTTGGCTGACTCCTGAAATGTACAAACTAGAGCAACGGTATGGTTCAGTCAAACTTTTGTATGTGCTCTTGTCTTTGTTTACTGTTGTGCCTGGTGTTGTGTGTTTTGCTATTCGACAGTCAGTACTTCAATCGTCATCGAGTTTGTTTTGGCTTCATATGACATGCAGAGGCATGTATGGTTGGGTAGTTGGTTTAGTTTGTTGGTCTTATTTATCTGACGAAAGCGAATCTCAAGATAGAATGTAAGTCACTATCTGATCTTCTGGGGATATAGACTAAGCTTTATGATGGATTGATAGGATTGCTGGCACAATTCGTATACCACATCAATATTGGCCTGTGTTTGTGTTTGTTACGTTTGTCTTCCTTGTGCCCGGAAGTTCTGTTTTACTTAACCTTTTATGTGGTGGTATAGGTTATTTGTGTAAGTTCAACCCTACGGATCTTTTTTTTTTTATAAGGATGCTCAATATTCTTCCTCTTTTAGATGTCAAGCAGAAGCTCTCCTTTTTGGTACCTTCGGATGCACGACTAACAGAATTCGAGACTAAAGCCATTTTAAGTCCATTGACAAAAGCTACCAATTTTGTACCTACAGCAGATACCTCAAATCCATATCTACCTATAGTAAACGAACAACCCAGTACTACTAGTAATAGTAGTTTCGCAGGTCAAGGTCATCGTTTAGGCCCATAAAAAAAATTAAAGATTTATTTATTTCTCTAAGCTAATTCGGTGGAAGCAGCCATTTGACGTTCTGCATCATATTTAGCAGATTGAGGATCCCAGGCAACAGCTACTTGGGTCAACACATCCATCAAATTATCTTGTGCTTCTAATGCAGCCAATTCTTCTTCTGATTTACACAACATTAAACCAGCAAATCCAAGTGAGTTAATTGAGAAATCGAATGACTTTCCGTTGTGTTCAATAGTAGCCACTTCCTTGCGACGAGGGATCAACATCATGAATTCTTGTGTCATCAAGAAGTTATAAGAAGTGTCCATAGGTAAAGAGTTTTCGCGCAATTGTTGAAACATAGCATCCAAAATACCAAAAAACATTTGGCCGAGATAATCAGATAAAGCTTCCTTGTTATAAGAAGCTTGGCGAATAGCATTGCTGTCTAAGGCCATGATAACATGAACAAAAGGAAGCTTATTGATAGCATAAATTTGACCAACATGGCGGTCATGAATTTCATCATATAGCTGTTTGATAGGTGGTTGAGCTGATTGAGAGTATTCCAAAGGTAATACTTGGACATGCTTATGGCCTTGGCTATGAGTTTTTTTTTAAAAGAAAACAAAATGAGAATGGGTGTTTTATGAAAATTTTTCTTCTTTCTTCTTACCTTGCGCCTGATTGATCGCCACAGTTAAAAAAGGCAAGTGCAGGTCGAGACATACTAAAGCCTTGAAGGGCTTGATAGGTCTCATACAAATCATTAGGGAAAAGAGGTTCACTTTGCTTGTGGAATTCTATCACAAGTGTGTTTAGAAAAGTCAGCAATAAAATCAGGCGTCCGCAACAGCTTACCTTTGGTAACAATTAACAAATGGTTTGGGATAACAGCAAACTTGTTAAGCAAAAGACGGTGTTCCTCGGTTTCTTTGATAACAAGAGCAGGATTGGGATTTAAAAATGGGTTGGGCTTTTCCCTTTGCTCGTTTTCTTTTTGTTGATTTTCCTTCTTGTCTTCTTCTTTCTTGGCAAGTGCAGGTGCTAACGTAATCTTAAACTGTGTTCCTTGAGAAATAAGTATCAACACGGAGCTTCCTCAGGTTTTCTTTTTTACTTTTTTTTCTTTTACCTTGATACCTCCCGATTCTTTGATAACTTGAGTAGAATCAAAGGCAATCAATTCGCCAGTTTCTTTGGCGGCGTCAAACTTAGTTTGTACTTCTTGGAACAAATTCATGATGAAATAATGAAAAAAGAGTAAAGAAAAAAAAAAGACAGGTCGCGAGTTGTTTTTTATAAGAAAGAAAAAAAAAGAATACAAAGTCAGAAGACAATTTTTTTTGTCATTTACTTAGCTCGATTTAAGAATATTTTTAAGCACCAAAAATTCAAGAAAAAGATGCATAAACCGTGCGATTAGGTTTGGCGTTCATGCTGAATACAATAGTTCTATGTATGGCAAACCTTCACGAAGAAAACAACAAAAACCAACACTTTGTCTTTAATTTTTCTTGGTCAAAAAAAAAGTATATATTTTTAAATCAAGGTACTGGTGTGTTTAATATTTACGTCGATAATCTCTATATTCATCTCTACTTGAACTACGATGCTTTCGACTACGCTCATAGTAATCGTCATACTCATCTCTTTGACGATGATGGCGACGGCTCGAGGGACTCCTTGATCTGCAGCGATCTCTACTTCTAGATCTGTAACGGTCTCTACTTCTGGAACGATATCTATCTCTACTTCTGGATCTGTAGCGCTCTCTGCTTTTAGATCGGTAACGATCCCCACCACTACCTCTAATCTCTTCTTTATCGTCATTCACTCGAGCTTCAGAGACAGGTTGTGTTCGATGCTCACGGTCGTACTGTTGCAATTTCTTTTCCAAGTCTCGAGCAATGGGCACGGGAATGCGAGGTAGCATCGTGCCTTGAAACTTGGGCTCAGTAATCAACATGCGACATAACTTTCCAATAGTAATCTTGGTAGGGTTCTGTCCGCTAGAAATCTGAACTACTTCATCATCCTCTAAATAATACTGAAACCAATCCCAAAGTTGAGCAGGTGCACAGACATAACGCAAATACAGAAATCCAATGGCTCGTATGTATCTAGATGGTCTATTAGCCAAGTAGAAAGATCAAAGTAGTGCAGCAACTTACGGTGAATCAACATGATCAATTAGATTCTCGATTTGCTTGATCGTTAATCTAAGAGTCCACATTTTGAATAAACAACAGAATGCAGTGGAAGGTTGAGTACCTTTGATGAAAGGAGCTGTTGTAAGATATTAATATAACATGCTTTTTTGATTGAATTGGTATCACAATGTAAAAAAATAATAGGACCTACGACTACACACTCATATACAACCCATTTTCATCTCTCTATAGATGTATACCAACAATAACAAAAAACCAATAAAAAAAAAGATTACTTACATAACACATAAACTAGAATCATCTTATTTTAGTACATCAACTAGAAAACAATAGGCTATCATATGTTTTACCTTCATTATAGATTTCATCTACTATTTCATGAAACGTTTTTTTGTTGCTATTCAATGTAAGTTAATGGGGGGTAGACGCGCCTTTAGATTTAGATTTGACTTTACTAAAGTGATCGAAAATAGGGCGATGATAGGATGTTTTGGTAAATGATAGCATTGAGGTTCATTGTAGATTCATTTCCCCATGTCTCTAGCGTATTGCTTGCTTTCTTGCTTGCCTTTTTAGAATCCATTTTGTATGATTAAAAAAACAAAAGAAAAGAAGAAAAAAGAAAAAAAGAAAAAAAGAAAAGCAGCAATAAATATTTTATTTCAGCATCCGCTCGTAAATTTATTCTATACCCAAGTTTGCCTAAGTTAGTAGTTGCTGTTTGTTCAAGCTCTAGCTGACAAGAACTATATTAGCTTTATTGTAGAATGAAAACATGTGTATAATAAGTATAACGCTTACTGTGGTCAGTCTATGTGTTTTGTTTGAGAATTGCTTGCTCCCTCTCCTTTGCGAGATATGAGCATGGAATTGTGTGACAGAAAAAAAAAACAGAAATTGATTCAAAAGATTGCACAATTGTTCCATCATTAGAGCATTTTCTTGAAAGTAATTATTGGATATTCAACAAGAAGTTTACGGTCAGCCTTTTCTCAATACAGAAAAAAGCTGGATTATGTCAATGAATTCGGTTCGCATTACCTTATAAACAAGGTGATTGATTTGCTTTATACGAAAACTTACAATGTTATTGCTAACTCCTTTTGCTAATTTCCATCGCATGTTCATCTTGACTGCATCTTCTAGTTCCTTTTTTTTTCCTGATGAGGTCTTATTTACCCATTGTTCCAAATAGCTTATTCAATCTACCCTTTTCTGCATTTTTTATACAAACAGCTCAGATTGGCTGTGGACATTAAAGAAAGTCAATATGCAATAATCAGTGCAATAACTTTTCACATAATCAATTAATACTCAAGATATTAGTACTACAAACTAATAATCAAAAATATAATACAGGTAAAACCTACAATCCTCTGATTACAACAACTGCTTCTCTTTAGATAGATATATAAAATGGAAAAGAGGAAAGAGAGTGAAACAATCGGATTTGCTATTTACAAACAGGCATAAAAAGGGAGGGAGGGGGGAATAGTATGTGCACGCATCTAAAGTAATAGAGAGAGGGGCGACTCAAGTTCCTCTACGACTTGTATTGCTACTACTGCCACCCACATCAGATGGTGATGGTGTACTCAACATAATTTCCACTGCTCTGTTTAGATTGTTGTGTGCAGACGATAATGCTCTTGTGATTGTTTCTCTTGGGTGATCAGGAAACATAGTCATTAAGATTCTAGTATGCTCAGGCGAAGGGGGCTCCAAATCTGATCCTGCTACATCTCTGCCTGTAAATGTATCAATGTATTCCTATAAAAAAAAAAGGGGGAGAAAGGAAATTGGTCTCTAGTTTTCATTTCAATAGGTATTGCTATCTTCTTTTACCCTAACTGAAGCAGTTCCTTCTCCTGCAGACAAGCTCTCCAGAGAAGAGCGTGTGCTCACATTTGTATTCGTAGATCTCCGATTTCTCAAACCAGTATTGGCTGTTGAATCAATAGGCGTAATTCCTGCTATAAACGGACGTTGTGTGGGTGTAGTGGCAGCAGAACGAGCAATAGGTGATGATACTAGGTAGGGCTTTATAAAACGCTTGGTCAAACGTTGCACGATAGCAGGGAATCGCCATTGCTTCATATTGATGATGTCTGTTCGGTAAAGTGCACCTATCAAAATACCACACAGTGCAGGAACAAGTGTTTGATAAGATTGAGAAAATGCCATTTGAACTGCAAGAACATACAGAAATAGCTTATCTGTCATCACAATGCCAAATATACGGAATCGATAGGTCACCGGAATGATACGGTGGTATTGGTAGAGTGATGAAAAAATAATAGCATAACTTTTTTAAAGGAGAGAGAAGTGAGAAAATGATGTTCGCTTGAAGTAGACTCGATACCTACGGCCCACTCGGTATACTTTTAAGCCCAACTTGAGCGCCTACCACAAGAGTACCTATCTCTAAAAAAGTAGCCATGACAAAAGAAAGAACTATAAATGACTGCATGAACCAAGTCAGTACATACAATTTGAAATAAATACATATGTCTTACAATATACTTTGCACTTCCATACTGTCTTTCTATCACTCGAAGTGTGTACAACAATAGAGAACCGAAGAAGACGTCTCCTGAGTTTCCAAAAGCAACATGCGAAGAAAATAATCGCCAAAACTATTCAAGGCGATTGTCAGATTGTCTTTTTCTTCAATAGAGAAACTCGAATTACCTGATGGTGTAATGTGATGTGAGGTGTTAGCTGAAGGTGAAAATATTGCTTCATGTTAAAAATGGCTGCAAGAATAGAAGTACCACCGACAAACAAGACTAGAAACTTTGTTACGGGCACATTGTAGAATCCTGATGGTACCATCATGTTAGGGTTCGACTTATAAACTAACTTGCAAAAACAAACCTGCGGGCCCAATTGCTTGCATCATTAGGCAAGTATTTTCTTTTCAGAAATGATACAGCAGAGAAACTTTCATGCTGCTTTTAGGTAGAAAAAAAAAAAAGTCCACATCTCATCATTTTAATGACCGCAATTTTGAGCAAGAGATCAACCTGAGAACAAGAAGGTGTGTTATGTTTTCTTAAGAGCGTATCAAACTGACTTTGGACTCATTAAGAAAAGACATGATTACTAAAGGAACAAATCCAAGCCATTCCGAAGCAACTGGAAGCATTGTGACAAAAAAAACTAAATCAGCCTGCTCACTATGTGTGTGTTTTTCTTGTTTGGTAGTCATTAATTTATTGAAAGAAAAATGAGAGTACAGTTGTTCTATTCAAATCAAAATGGGGATATTATAGGGGGGAAGCATTTGAGACCTTCAACCTATTTCTACTCTTCTAAGGCTAAGAAGAATGAATTCGAAAACTCCAGAACCGCTTGTCCTTACTATATAAATGAATGGGATTTTTCTAATTTAATAACATCTTCTTTTGAAGTCTTGGGCGACCTCGAGGCTTATGTTTTACATCTTGACAACCAATTTTACCGGTAGCAACACAACGACGACAGGGGCGTACATTGTCACATCGCAAGTGTGATCGCTTGCAGTGATTACATGCTTTATCTACATTGCGACCCTTTTTGCTAATACTATTGTTTGATAGGGATTTTCCCATCACTTTCTTATCATGCTCTTGCTCTCTATCGCTCTCAAGATCAATATCGGACAGATGATGATGTTGAGACATGTAGTAAGATAGATTGTTATCTAGAGAAAACGAGGAGCTTGTTGTTGGTTTCTGTCTTTGCTGGCTATGATGTTTCTTCTTTTTCTTTTGTCTTTGTGTGTTGTATTCAGGCAAACAGCCCATAGAGACTGATTTTGTGGGTTGTTTTCTGCTGCTTGTGAGTGAATTGATTTTCTTTAAGCTTGCAATTGTATTTTCTGATAAGGCGAGATCTTCTTCTTCATTTTCTATGGAGGATGCTGATGACATTGAAGAGAATGAAAAGGATGTCGAAAGTAATGGTGTTGAACGGTTACGATGTTCTCCATCCGATAGAAAGGAAGGAACAAACGAATTATAGTCCTATAGATGTTTTTAGTTATATAGTTAGATAAAAAAAAAAGACAATTAGTTTTTTTCTAACATACAATGGATTGATAGTTTATATTGGGCGTCATGGATGCATGTGTACTGACAGGATAATCGCAACTCATAGGATCCATAAAGCACAAATCTTGGAATGAATCTAGCGGGTGACATAGAAACTGCTCGTGTGGAAAATAACTGGCATCAAGACCTGCTGTTATACCAGAGGGTGGATTGAAAGAAGAGTTCGAAGACGCTGTTGTAGGTGTAGTGTCAATTCCATAAAAAGGGGCTGCCAGAAAACCATAAGGAGGATGTGTCAAATCGGTAGCTTCAGTTCCTGCGCATTGAAAAGGATCAAATTCATTGATGAGCTCAGGAACTTCAGTACAGAATTCTTGGAGCCGTTGATTCTTCAAGTCAGTTTGGACTTGCAGTGTCTGTTGGAGATGGTTATAGACAAGGTTATCAGCTGGGTATTGATAGCTGTAAAAAGGTGAAATTTTGTCTGAATTTCTGGATGGTTCAAACACGTCATGTTCATAGTTCATCATTGCTGTCATAAAACAAGAAATATATAAGTGGAAAAGAAAGAGAGATGTGTTCAGTCAGAAACAAGAGAATGAGAGAGAAGAAAAAAAATATTAGAAAGAGAGAGAGAGGGACCAATTGATAGAAATGTAGTTTTAGTTATGATTTTTTAAAAGGACAGTAAAAAATTAACAAACCATTAAATGCGAGCATTCTTAGACCAATTTACATCAGTTTACTCTTTGATCTTTGTCAGTTGTATTATTACTTGAGCAAAATTTCAATGCAATTTGTCTTTCATATCCCTTCTTTTCTCTTCTTATTCATAACTTGAATGTGAATTTTGACAAAAATGTACAAAACGGTCTATCCATATCACTCTTAATATGCAAGTAAAAAAAAAAGTCAGAGCGCACCGAAAAAGAAAGAGGAAAAGAAAAAGACAAAACAAATACCAAGCACATATCTCGTTCAATAACAAATACATCCATTAATTAAGGATTAGTATCGAAACATAGTTCAGGATCAAGTCTGTAAATCTGCATGAAATTCTCTCCTATTTTTCTTTCTTTCTTTTTTCAGCTGTGATTTCAAACCTGACCATACATATTCTATAGGTATAAAAAGATAGAGATGTGCCCTCATAAGGATTTCTGACAGACTCTGAGAAGCCAGCTACTTGTGTATCATATGCACTTTAATAACTGAGTGATACGCAAAACTTTAGCAGTAAAGGTTGAATAGTAGCACATTTCGATACTTTTGTTTCTCTTGAATTGCACTTTTGGTCATCAAATCAACAATAAGAAATATCTTTAAAGCACCTTTTTTTTTTTCAATAATTGAGATAAATTGATTCTTTCTATCTTTATTTCTTTTTAAAGATTTGTTTGCTACAGAAAATGATTTTTTTAGAGTTTATAAATCATTTACTGTTCAGCTTGTATGAAAAGAGGAAGAACAAGTCTAATCCATTGCGTCTGCGTCTATAAATAGATTCATGAAGAAGATGAGTATTGGTAAAGAAGGTGAAAATTGACTTGTTCAAAGCAATGAACAACCTTGCTAGTTTCAAAAGCTAAATATGGCTCTAGGAACATGAAACAAACATGAATGAAGAAACAACTGCATGTCGTTTAACCTTGTGAAAGAACAACTATTTGAATGAGATCAAATAGGGGCCCTTAAGCTCATAGCAAACAAAACAGAGCATTTAGTGAATTTTTCTCCGAATCTCTTCATTCACCTATTACCAGGGAATAATATTGTACATTTCATGCAATTCGCTCGTCTTAAAAAAAAGAATGTACAATAAAAGATAAAATGAATATACAATATCCGCTTTATTTGAGAGTGTTTATATTCTTGAGACATACACTCTCATATTGAGCATGCCTCTAGATCGAATGGCATTTTAACGCTTGAAGCGATATGAGCTAAAGGATTGCACTTATATATTAAAAATACTCTTAAATCGAGCGACTAATGTAGACATTCAAAAAATTTAAGTGATTTTTTAAACTAAATACTTTATCTCTTTTACAGTTTTATTGCTAATTAGCTAGAGAAAAGGAAAAACAGATTGCACTTAATAGAACTGCTAATGTAAATCAGTAATACGAAGCAAAAAAAAAGGAGAGAAGATCCTTGGGCAGCATTGATGGCTATAAAGGCCTTTCATGTGAAACGCTGGGAGATGCTTATAACCCAAACATAAGATTTGAGTTAATGTCTAAAATGTAGGCGTTCTTTTTTACTTGAACTTGCTCTGGCTAAAGTTTTATAATTTTGTGAAAAGCAGGCAGTTGTGTGAAATCTTTTGGCTTACCGTAAAGCTCCAGTATGTGTGTTTCCAATGAATTTACTTTAATAGGGTATTTTACCCAAAAAGGTTGATATTTTGCAGGCACACAAATCATTTGATCTAACTGTAAACATGTTTGTGACATTGTAACAAAATGAACAACAAAATTAGAAAATCTAATATTCACCCAGTCATGCCTCTAAAAGTGCTTTGTAAGCGTTATATCAATTCAATCTCTTTTTGAGAGAAAAAAAGATGTTCTCCTTGTAGCCTCGAAAGGAATACCTATAAGCAGTATAGCCTATCGTTCTTTTCTAATGTTTTCTTTTTTCTTTGAGTGATAGCATCAATGGATCGACATATCAATTAAGTAACGTAGATCATTTGGGCGCCGCCTGTTTAAGTTTTATTATATGACCTTCTGTCATACTCTCAATTTTACTTGCACTTTTTTCTTTGATAGCTATTTTTACCACAGTTTCATATATAATTAATTGCTAGTTTAGATGAGAGCAGTTGCTTTGTAGAGCAATTCAAAGTGACTCAGAAGATGAATGTTCAAAAGACTTTAAGGAAAAAAAGAAGAGGTAGCTTATAAAATTTTACAAGTATACTTATCCATTTGTGCAGACTTTTTTCTTTTCGGTTCCTAAACCTTGGCTTGCACAAACCCGATCAAGTTATAGTTTAGGCTACACAGATTACCATTGACAAAATCAATTAGATCCCTATTATTAGCTGATACAGTCGATAGTAAAGTTATCTATTGTGTAATAAAGACCTACTTTTCCCTTTTGTTGCTCTTATTTAAATGCATATCGTGTTCGCTAAAGGGTTATCATTTAAAGGTTTTCATAGAGGCCTTATATCAGACTGGACTGGTTCAAGTCATTCCCAAAAAAGTCAATTAAAAAAAAAAGGGAGCGAGAAAAAGAAAAGAGGTATATAAGACTTGAACCGCAAAACAAAAAAGATCTTCGCAATAATATTCTCGCATGATGAATCTGTACAATTTGAATGACGTTTAAAAGTACGACTCTATGTTATCTTGGAATAAATGTTTGTGGCATCTCTAGCTGTCATACTTGGAAACGGTTGCATTGTGCACATGCTCAAAAATTGCACATATCTATGCGGCATCCCCTTTCTAAGCAAGTAAGTAAACCTTCAGGCTCCATTTTCTGTTTTTTTTAGCACACTATAGCATTTACTGCAAGCTAGCTCAATATCAACTCAGGGCAGTCATCATCTACAGAAAAGAAATGGGTTTCAAGGTTTACTTTAAATAATGATTAGAAAGTCAAAGGAAGCATGTTGATTTCAAATGTTTATTTGTTATATGTAAATACCTCAATCAATCCTTCTTCGTTTTGTCTTGCGTAACAAATCGAGCAAGTTCAGTTTGAGCAACCTTGGCATGCATGACACCTCAGCCTATTTTTGGTCAAAAAATACAAATTTAGTATTTAGTTGAATATTCCTTTTATGGTTGTTTTAATAAGGTTAAATCAAATAAAGAAATGATCGGTTGATAGACCTGATTTGCTTCTTTGTGTCCAAATTGCTTGACTGAAGCTTGTAAGCGCATCTGCCTCAGTTCTATTGTTGGTTGTAGTGACAAAGATAAGTTGAAAAGATGCGACAAAAAAGTGGATCTTTCAAAATAGTTATTTTATGTCAATAAACGTATGATATATGTCTCTTCATTTGTGAATAAAGAAATAATTAGTCAATTCCTATTCATTTATGTATTGCTCTCTCTTTTTTTTTTTCAATATTACGGAGAGCCAAAATGAAACAAAAGATATGAAGGCAAATGTTACATCCAAGACGTTCAGGGAAAGCTCTATTAATAACCTAAATCTGGATATAATTTCCAAAACGATGAATTAATGTGCCCAAAGTATTGATATCTTTGTTTGATTTGATATTATTGTATGTTATACTGAGCAACATATCGACGTGAGACAGAACATTTACTTGAGATAACTTATACCTTTATGCATTCAATATCTTCCACAGGTGTCAGATCAAGACCTTGAAAAATTAGGTATAAAAAGCAATATGTTTTCGACTCATTCTTTTTTTTTAATATTCACTCAACAATTGCTTTCCTTTCTTTTCTTTTAAACTATTGAAATGAAGTTTTCTCTCATCTCTTCTTGTGTTGCTCTCCTTACGATTGCCATGGCAGCTGAAGCTGCTCCTTCTGGTTCTAAGCTTAACATTCCTTTAGTTAAGAACGAAAACTACAAGCCCAATGCAAGAGCTGCTCTCGCCAAGGTCAGAGCCAAATACCTCAAGCACATCATCAATCCTCTTCATGGTGTTCCCACCAATGCTACCACTGATGGTGTTGGTACTGTTCCTGTCACTGATTACATGGGTGATGTTGAATACTATGGCGTTGTTGGTATTGGTACTCCAGAACAAAAGTTCAGATTGGACTTTGACACTGGTTCTAGCGATCTTTGGGTTGGTAAGTCATCAAAAATAAAATGAGATTTATAAACATGTGCTAAATGCAATACAATAGCTTCCACCTTGTGCTCATCTTGTACTCGTCAAAACCGTTACAACCCCAACCAGTCTAGCACCTACAAAGCTGATGGACGTTCTTGGTCTATTTCTTATGGTGATGGCTCCACTGCTAATGGTATCCTCGGTACCGACACTGTTGATTTAGGTGGCCTCAAGATTCAAGGTCAAACGATTGAATTGGCCAGAACTGAATCTAGTTCCTTTGCTAGTGGTCCTAATGATGGTCTCTTAGGTCTTGGTTTTGATACTATCACCACTGTTCGTGGCATCAAGACTCCTGTTGACAACTTGATCAGCCAAGGATTGATTTCTTCTCCTGTCTTTGGTGTCTATCTCGGTAAGGCATCCAACGGTGGCGGTGGTGAATATGTCTTTGGTGGCTATGACTCTTCCAAGTTCAGTGGAAGCTTGAAGACTGTTCCTGTCAACAAATCTCAAGGCTATTGGGGTATCAACATTGGTGGTCTCTCTGCTGGTAACACCCGTGTTGCCAGTTCTTTCTCTGGTATTCTTGACACTGGTACCACTCTCTTGCTCTTGACTAACTCTGTTGCTGATGCTGTTGCCCGTACTTACGGTGCTACTGCCAACAGTGATGGTACTTACTTGATTGACTGTGACACCTCCAACTTCTCACCTCTTGTCTTTTCTATCAACGGTGCTACCTTCCAAATTCCTGCTGAAGATCTCGTATTCGAAAACGATGGCGGTAACTGTTTCGCTTCTTTCGCAAAAGGTGATCTTAGCTTTGCTATCTTGGGTGATACTTTCTTGAAGAACAACTATGTTGTCTTTAACCAACAAGTTCCTCAAGTCCAAATTGCTCCTGCTAGATCCTAATTGCTTCTTGTCGGTTCGCGCCATATATGTTTATATGTCTATTTATTTGCTAATGTAAAATTGGCCATGAAATAAACTTTTCTTTTAAATCAACCACCTTTGATTACATAAGCACTCGTTTATTTTTTTTAGTGTGGCACATAAACTCTCTCCTTTCTTAATTGTTAAAGATGCTTCTTCAATGACTCTACTTTCTTTTTTTGGCTGTCTTTTCCTAGCTTATGGGCCTATTCTCTCCATCTTTTTTCTATACATCGCGCCTAATGCACAGTATGTCTTACTGATGGTCTCAAGGTAATGCTCACTACTCATCGAATTCAAAGCGAAGCTAATCTTTTTCCTTTCTTTTCTTCTTAACAATCGCAGTGCATTTTTTTGTCTGATTGCACTGCTCATCTCCAGTGTAATATGGTATTTAGCAAGGTCGACGCAAAATATTCACTATGTCAGCATTGCATACAGTGTGGCTATACAAGAACTATTTCGTTGGGGGTTCTATTTATTGTTGACTCGAGCTGAATATGGCTTGAATGCAGTGTCAGCTAATCCTAAATCGCCTTTCAATCGCCATGCATTTAGTTTTGGTAAGTCTTTCCCCCCCCCTTTCCTTTTTTTTCTTTGTTGTGATGGGGAATCTTACTTGTGTTTAAAGTGTCTGGCTATGGTTATGCATTGATGGGTGCACTCGTTGGGTATATTTCTCTTTTGGTTGAGTCTATTGGTCCTGGCGTCATGATGTGTCCTTCATGTCCTCAAGCAACATTATACTTTATATCTGCTATTACCACTTCTTTGTTCTCATTGCTGCATATGGCTTGGATGATGATTTCTTTTGATGGATTTTCAGAATTACCGCAAACGAAGGGCTGGCTTAAGATTGGTTGGGTTGTTGTATCGCATTATGGCGCTTCTTTTGCTGTAAGTACCTTACTTGCATATATAGTGCATAGGCTGAAATCGAACTGTTTCTTTTTTTTCTTAGACTACATTGAATTCATCAACTACAGTTCAATATGGATGTGTGTATGCTATTGTTATATGTCTTTGTTTAATTGCTATCTCTGCATCGCTTGTGTTTTCATCGCTTAAGTCTAAAGTGAGGCTAGTAATGAGACAACAGCAACAATAGTGATGAAGTTTTCTTTTCTCTCCTAGAGTATACCCATTCTTTTTTTTTCCTACCCCCCTTTTTTCTTTGCTCTTCATGAACATACACTATAAAGTATATTGTAATTTGTACGTTGAAATAGCATGACTACCCTATCTATAACATGTAACTTTTTCTTGTTTTATTTTCTTTCTTTGATTTCTCTTTCTTTTTAATCGAGATCAAGATCTTCATGATGTGAATTAGATTCATTTTCATTGTTATTATCGGAAGCATTGTTTTGCTGAGATGATCTAGATAAATGACTAGCCCAAGGAAATGCAGATGATAGGTTCAATGGCCACGATGTAGGGGTTCCGGATCCACTGTGTGTACCAGGGAAGTTACCACTTACAATAGTGAAGCTTGCTGTATGACTTGCGTTATTGTTCCCTTGTGATGATGTTGTGGTATGGGATTCTGCTCTATCGTTGTTTGATGGTTGCGTGTTTTGGGTATTTTCGGCATTGTTAGTTTCCATTTGTGTATCCTGGTTATCGTTGTCATTGTTACTATTATCATTATTATTGCTATTGTTGTTGTTATTGTCAGACTCTTGCTCAGGTACAACAGAATGACGGCTATAAAGAAAGGAGGATAAGTGTATTGTTCAAACAACCATCCCATTCATCTATTTACCAAACAGGACAAGTGCCATTTAGTTTAAGCCATGGCTTAATACAGTCGTCATGGAAAATGTGTAGACACGGAAGTTCAATCACTTGCTCGGTTGGTTCGAAATTATCTTTACAGACAGCGCAATCAATTTCTTGAGCTATTAATTTTTGTTGGTAAGCAACTTCAATAGGCAAAATAGAATATATCTAGGCTTACTCTTTTCTTTATCGGTCAATGATCTTTTGGGAAGCGAATCAATCACTTGCTCAGGTGCAGGAGGTGGTGCAGATGCGCTTCAATGCAACAGTAAGAAAACACGATTCAATACATGGACACGCTTTGTTTGATTATAGTTATATTACCTTCCAGCTTGTTCCATCAATTGTGTAATAATATTGTCTAGGGCTGTTTGGGAAAATACATAGTCATTGGGATTGCCCACTAGTCCACCATCAATGGGAGCACCTGTCATGGCTGATAAGAATTGCAAAATGCTAAAGCCATTGAAAATAAAATGGTTATCCAATTGTCTCCCTCTCTCTCTTCGATTGTTGTTTACCTTGCAATACTGTTGCCACGCATTTCTTGTGTCGGATTGGTTTCGGGATTTTCATTGCCGTTGCTATTTTCTTCACCTTCTCTATTTCTGGGCATACTACCAGGCATTCGTCCTGCACCAGCTGGCATAGGCTCGAAGCGCACATTACCATCTACCATATTACCAAAGAAAATCATGGGTCGACCAGTCTCATCTTCCTCTGAACGTCCATGACCTTCTCCTGTGGGTGTTCCTCCTGCAGCTAAATCAACATTTTGGCCCAGCATATTAGTCAGTAGATTCTGGACCAAGTTGCTTATAGGCGTTGGCGGTTGATCCTGCTGTCCAGAGGATCTTTCTTGGTTTCCTTCAGCTGAACGAGCTGGTGGTGCAAAATACTGAAAAATATCATCACCTATTTCGCCCATGGATCCTCCTCCTGTCTCTCCTTCTGTTCTTTCTGAATTGTTCAAGTTTCGAATTCTTCCAGTAGAAGGTGAGTAAGAGAAGAAATGAGCTGCCCCACCACCTGGTAAGTGAATGTGTCCAGAAGCTGTTCTGTCCTCATCTTGGTGGTTATCGCCCGCAAGAAATTCTCGAGGATCATCGTCAGATTGAAGCTAGAGTGATCCTACCTTTGTCAACTATGCTACGCGTGCATATATATAGGTCTACTTTATTACTATCACAAACCTCTTCAATAAACTGCTCGTTACATTGTTGACAAGTTGGTTCAGGCGCCATATAGATGGGTACTTCCGCATTACAAATATGACACCAGTATCTTGGTTCGCCTTGGCGTGTTTCTGAGCTCATTTTTTTTTATTATTATATTAAAAAAAAAAGGGAAAATGGATTACTAAAAAAAGAGAAGAAAAAAAATAATAATGATGATGATGGGGGGTGATGAAATCGATGGACAAAGTTTATTATTTCATTTTCAACAGTGTATGACTACACTTTGTAAGCACATACAGCTATTTTCAGTCAATTGGTTTTTTTTACCCGCCCTGCCTTTTTCTTTGCGAATGAAACAGTGCAGTCGGGTGTTGTCTCTTACTATCGAAGCAAGGATCGACAGATAGATGCGTACACATGCACGGGAATTGATTTAAATTGGCTTTATTAGCTTGGTCTGGTTGGCATGACAACACATTTGTTTCAAAGGCTTTGGATCTGGCACTGTGATGTTTTTGTTTAACAGAAAACAAAAGATAGAGAAGGAAACGAGAAAGAAAAGAGCAGAAATGACCAAAGACAAGATTGCATGAAATGCAAGGTTGTGCTTTAGCAACAAGCCAATCAAAAGACAGCCTCACTATTGAATTAACGCAATCAGGCTTGTTTTTAATGAAATTCTTGTTTGATAAATTGAACATTAAATATGCAAATTCTTTTGTGATATATGCCTATATATAAACATACTTTTCTCTTTTTGTCTTTTCTTTCTCTTTCATACCTATACGTCTTGTTTCTTTCTTTTTTTCTATTCACGTAATTTTTTATTACCAGAATTATGCAATTGTTTTCGCGTATAACAGCTATATTGCACTGCGTGCGTCTGCTTACACTTGTTACAGCTGTTTCTATTGTGGTTGGCTCGCTTGTGTTTTACAGTTCAAGTTCAATTCCCTTAGAGATAACAGATGATGAACAGATTGAAAAGATAGACAGCACTGTATGGATCATACAAACTATCACTGACCGTCGTTTGATTTCAACTCTTGTGGCAGCTCAAGCATCTATCTTTTGTCCTCTATTTATTCTACTAACAACCAATGGCAATAATCAAGGCAGTACACAAAGCAATAGGGTATCTATTATAGAAATGGCATGTCAATTCTTGATGCCTATTGGCCTGGCTCTTAGTTGGATGTTCTCTATTTTGTTCGACGTGGTATCTACGGACCTCATTGGTCGTACTGATATTTGCCTGATCAAAGAACATTGTATTCTATTTGACTTTTTGTATCTCCTAAAATATTTTATCATCGCGCTGTTCGCTATCGAAACAAGTCTTGTTTTGCTTTCATTTTTTGTTGACCAGAAATCGAGGCAGATTCAATTACCTTTAGAGAATTCTAATGAAAAAAATTAAATGAAATTAAGTGAATCAACTCTTTTTTTTTATTTATTTATTATTTCGAGTACGCTTGTGCGTGCATTTTGCATGCTTTAACATGTTGGTGAGATAAACGAGTCAATTAAACTGGCAAATAGTCAAAGCTATAATTTTATTTCTTTTTTAAGGAAGCAAGTTTCGTTTGCTATCCAAAAGAATCGGATCTTTTTTTTTTCTATATGATCTTTTTCTCTTTAACATTTATTAGTTAAAGTTACAAAATAAATATGTAAAGATAGAAAGATTTTGTTCCTTGTTGGTTTCTTTCTCTTTCTTTCATTCTTTTCTCTGATTATTGTTGTCTATGTCAGTAGCTATATCAGAACCAAATCCCGATAAGCGCATTATTGTTAAGTCATGGTATAGTACTGCAATTCCTTTGGTTACTGCCATGTTATCATCTACTAGCAAAAAAAAGACAAATCGAATCAACCCTGTACAAAACAAACAAAACAACACAAACTATCAAAAAAATAAAGCAAACGATAAAGGACAAGAACTAGCATCTGCTTCAATTACTAATTTTATTACCAAAAGATTACATCCTAAACTCTCAAGGGCAGATACAGCGAACAGCATTGCCTGTAACATTTCTTCAAATTGGCGAAAATGCTTGATGAAGGAGAATCTACATATCCATTTCAAATCTCCGTATGTAGTTGCTGGCGGTCAACTTTCAGGAACTGTTGTCATTGAATCTGGCCATCAGGACAATATCGAACAATTGTGTAACTTGACTAAAGAACTTGAACTGAGCTTTGTTGGTGTAGAAGGTAATACAGAAAAAATGACAGGAAATCGAATAGAAATTTATTTTAGCCTTCAATAGCTGTTTATGATACTTTTAGGATCCAATCGCGTACAAATGAATTCCTGAATCGTAAAATCGATTTTAGTAGTGCAGTAAAGACAAACAAACTTTGGATATCATTTTCCATTGCTTTACCAACAGAGCTAAATGGTACTTTTTCGAGTAAAAAAGGCTCCATTGAATACTATTTGCTAAGGTATAACAATCATCCTTCTCTCTCCCTCCCTTCTTGTCTCCTTTTTTTTTAATGCTAACATCAATTTTTTTTATTTTTAATAGTAAATTGGAAAATCCATTGCTGGCAACAGAGCCTATCATAAAGAAACAAAATATTGTAGTCTATCCAAACATCAAATCAAAATCACTTAGAGACGCAGCTCTATTTTACACACCTATTGTTGAAGACAACAAGCAGCTATTGAAGTCAGAACATGGTCATGTCATAGCAGGCATCTCTATGCCTCGTACATTATGGATATCTGGGGCACCAATCTATCTATCTCTTAGACTTCACAATCTCAATTTGTCTGATAAAGTACTTGAACGTTTAAAACTGAATATCACAAGACTATTTTGTCTCATCGCTCTTTATTTTTTTTTCTTATTAGGTAATTGACACTAGGTTACAACTTGTTTGTCAATATGAGGTGCAAAGTAAATCAGAAAACTCGAGTGCTGAAGCACCTTCTAGTCCCATTGTCTTCTTTGACGATGTGTTATCGCAAGTCAGTCTTGCCAACTCAAACTGGTGGAGACCGTCAGAGCCCAGCTCAAAGGATTGTTTTACAATGAGTTTGGATGTACCGGTAAGTTTAGCTTGCAACTGAAACAACACTTTATGATGCTTAATGTATAACCTAGTCGAACCTGTTTTCAATTCAAAACCAAAAGCTAATTAACGTTTCATTCTTTGTGCGTGTTTCAATTTATTCGCAATAGTAAGTTCTTTGAAAAAAGTCTTTTTTTAAAACAGGTGTTGTTAGTAATGATATACATCGTTCAATTATACAATTTATAGTTCGTCTGATATAGTAGCTGAGCTCCCAATAACAATAGCACATCCAATCTCTCTTGATCCACCACCTGGCAATTATATTAAATCAGTCAAGATTAAGGAATCTGCAGATGATTGCAGACCATTTGTCTTTCAAGACGATTTCAATAAGCAACAGAAGGCTATTCAAATAATAGATTCAGAACATTCATCTTTCTTTTCGGGAGAATCTGAGGAGACCTGCAGCAACGTACCTTCATCTTACTCTATCTTGACCAATTCTGAGCAAGATGATACTGAGTCGCTTGCTCACCTTAAATCAGTTTATGTAGATCATCGATTCACCTCGTTGAAAAAGAACTTTAGTACTTGGAGCTCACGTCTAAGTCGCAAGCTATCTCTTGCATCTCGGACAGGGAATACACGACCTACTCTATCTGCTATGAATACCATGCTAAAAATTTCATCGCCTCTCATTTCAGATGCCTCTTCTATCATCAGTAGCTATCAAGAAAATGATTCGATAGACACATGTTCATTGTCGCCGCCCTCTATTCTCAACAGCAGTCAGCAGCAGCAATCGAGACAACTACCAGAGAAAGACAAGAGTACCATGAAATTTGGACAAATGAGAGGCCCTAAATGCTTTGGCCATCAACCAGACTGCTTGGGTGACGCTGGATTAGATATAAGAACTTGCTTCAATGTCTCTACTGCTACAGAAGCGCTTCAAAGTTATGCAGCAGAAAAAGTGGAAATAGCAAGTATTCCAATATGTCCTGAGCCCGTAATATTATCCGATCATTTCATTTGGAAGGAAGGTAATTCAATGAATCTTTTTTTTTTTAATGTATAGAGGAGCCTTTCTGATACATGCCTTTTCTTTAAAAAAAAAAATAGGATTGGTTGCACCTCCAGAAAAATGTGAAATTCATGCGTCCATGTTAGCTCAAAATATAAGTGATGAAGAAGGAGAAAACTATGATGATATCGAACAGCCAGATAAGTTCAAGGATGAGATCAAGGTCAGAAAATACCCAAGTCAAGCTGAGAATCAAACAAACAAAAGAATGCTAGCATCCTCAAGACACCTTAGGAATGTACAACGAAAAGGCATTCAAGCATCGCAAGATAGCCAGTCACTACTAACATTACCTGATTGTGGTGCATAGCATACAGGGATTATTCTCCTTTATTTCATTTTTCTATAATATATCTTATAGCATGAAGAGGAAACATATGTTGTCAATTAATTTCTGTTTTTTTTAGGTAGCCCATGAGGCTCGTTTGGTTAAATGTAATTCATATTTTGTTTATGGGTCTTCCCCTCCTTTTTGTTTTTCTCCTTAATATACATACTGTAGTTTTGTCATGTCAATGCGTTCAAGGAGATAGAAAAAAAAAGTAATAGATGCTCAAATTGCTTTTGGGTTCTTGTAATGACACAAACCTAAAATCCTTCTATCTCTAGCCCTGTATTCAAAATCAAAGTGTAGCCAAACATGAAATGAAAAAAGAGGCTTTGTTTCTTTCTTTTTTTTTGTGCTTTTCAAGAGTCTCTCACATACTCATAATATGACTCGTTTCTGAATATATCTCTCATAAAGAGGAAATCGCAGTCAACTTACAATGCGTGTTACTCTAAGATGTTATCATTTAGTATTTATGCTGATGAGCTCTTGATCCAATTCCTACTAAATGGTCTCTGCCTAATAAAAAAAAAAATATAATTGGCTGATTTGTTAAGCTCTGAGAGTTTAAGCATTGTGAACACGAAAGTAGTTTATTTTCAATCTAGAGTATTTCAGAGAAAGAAGAGGTCATATAGAACTTATTGAGTCACCAGTACAAACCCTTATAGAGAGGCCATTCGTGTCTTCTTTCCACCGGGAACATGCAAATACCTAGAATTGAGTAAAACAAAATAACAAGTAGGTATAAATAAATAAGGATGACACAAGAAGTAGCAATTAAAAGAGAGAATATATGTGCATTTATTAACCGATCAAAGGTCATTTCTTTTTCTCACTCTCTCTTCAAGTTATTTACAAGCTTTTCAAAACAGCATCGGGACCAGACTTGTCAAGACCTTGTTCATCAACACCGACATAGGTAATCTTGAGGTCATCAACAACTAAAGCAAAGCGCTTAGAGCGGATGCCCATACCGCGAGAAGATAAGTCCAAAGTCAAACCCAATTGTTGGAAAAAGTCGGAACCACCCTCAGAGGCCATGATAATCTTATCCTTGACACCTAAATGTCTACCGAAGGCACCCATAACGAAACCGTCATTGGCAGCGGTACAGATAATCACATCAACGCCAGCCTTCTTGAGTTCATCGTACTTTTCCAAGAAAGCAGGTGCATGTTGTTCAGAGCAGGTGGGTGTGAAGGCACCAGGAATGGCAAAAATAACAGCCTTCTTACCCTTCAATTCCTTGCCAAGATTGTAAGGAACGGGTGCAGGACAGGCAGTAGGATCAAGGTTAGGATCATATGGTACATAAGTAAGAGTACATTGGGGAAGAGAGTCACCAACAGAGATAGTCTAAAGACGCGTTATTATCTTTTTGTTTCGATCTTTCGAATAAAGAAAAGGAGACCTTATACGAACCATTTTCTAATGAAGTTGTGTTTAAAGGAAAAGGAAAGAAAGCAAAAAAAAAAGGGAATCTAAAGTCTTTTTGTTCCATTTGCAATTATCCAAAATCATTAAAGTCCGCGTGAATTTTTTTCTGACACAAAATAGAAAAATTACTAATGCAAAAACAAAAAGGTTTGATTTCATGCAAGCTGAAAAAGAAATACATGAAAGGTTTGAATTTCACTTAAAATAGTCTTGTAGCAAACGGAGGAGCATTTAAAAAGGATGGGCTGAAACCATTAAAATGTGTTTGCTAGTGCTCATTATTCTAAACGAGAACACACTCTTGCTTGTTCTTGCACCCACCCTAACTTTCTTGAAAAGAATTGGTATCGTTTAATTAACCTTCAAACAGATAGCACAAACGATAGACGACGGATTCTTCTTTTTTTTTTCATGTTGGCACATAACGTGAAATTCGAAAAAAGTGCATGTTTTCTTCCTTCTTTTTTCTTTAGTTGTTTTATTTTGATTAAAAAGAAAATAAAATGCTAATGAAGTTTAAATCTTTTCATAATCCAGCTTTGTTTCCAACTTCTTTGCGTCTTGTAACTTTCTAACTGCCTTCATGAAATCTTCTTGAATACAGTAATCACGCTCTTCTCTAATGGCAAACATGCCTGCTTCTGTACACACATTTCTCAAATCAGCACCGTTAAAGCCATCTGATAGTTTGACAATAGCTTCATAGTCTATGTCACCATGTTTGGCAATGTGTCCTGCGTGAATCTTGATGATTTCTAAACGGCCTTGTTCATTGGGTAAAGGAATTTCGATCTTTCGGTCAAGACGACCGGGACGAAGCAAGGCGGGATCGAGTGTGTCGGGTCTGTTGGTGGCCATAATCAATTTGGTCTGTCCGAGATAATCGAAACCGTCCATTTGATTCAAAAGTTCCATTAATGTACGCTGGATTTCACGATCAGCAGAGGTACCTTCAGAGAAACGACGACCACCAATGGCATCAATTTCATCCATAAAAATAATACAAGGCTCATGCTCTTTGGCATAACCAAACATCTCTCTAATCAAACGGGCACTTTCACCGATATATTTGTCAACAATAGCACTGGACACCACCTTGAGGAAATTGACTTGGAGTGTGCTAGCTACTGCCTTGGCCAACAATGTCTTACCTGTACCAGGTGGACCATAGAGCAATACACCCTTAGGAGGTTTCACACCCACACGCAAAAACAATTCAGGATTCATCAAGGGCAACTCAATTACTTCTCTCAATTCACGAATCTGCTCAGAAAGACCACCAATACCTGCAAAACTGACATCACCAGGGTCTTCCATAGACATGTTGTATACAAGAGGATCAACTTCACGAGGTAAAATACGCATGATAGTTAAGGTGGTCATATCGAGTGCTACACGAGCGCCTTGCTTTAGCTTTTCTTTATCTACTGTGTTACGACATCCAACAACATAACGAGGACCACTGGTGTTCTTTACAATGACTAATAGGATAGGGGTAAGAACAATAGGACAATTTTCTTTTTGAGATACTTACATCGTTCATCGTCTAGTTGTTTCAACACTTCACCAATCACTTGACCGACACTTTGAAGTGCTTTAATGTCGTCTTCTGATTTGTCGTATTCCTTATCTAAAGCTCTTAATCCAAGGCGCACTAAGATATATGAAAGAGAGACAGAGAGATGAGTGTGTTGTGCTGTCATTGTCTGAATTATGCTACTTTACTTTCTTTCAACTTGGCATCAAGTTCGCGATGTTCCAAAAGCTTTCTTCTGTATCCGTTTAAAGCCTTTGTCTTTGGATCTTGTTCAGGCTGATTTGAAGAGCTGGAAGACATATTTTGACTTATTTGTTATAAGAGTAAAGAAACAAAAAGGGAGAGAAATAAAACAAAAAAAACTGAGTATATATTGAATTGCTGTTACAACTTCACGGTTCTTCAATTTGTAGCTCAATGACGCGTACCTCTCTCTCTCTATCTCTCTCTGCTACTTTTTTTTAAAAAAGCACAAGTACGCAGTGCGTTATTCACGTCACATTTGGGGTGTATTTAATTTATGGCTCTGGTTTTAAAAATCACATAGAGTCTAAAAGTGGAGTATTTCTTTAAAGTAGTGCTAGTGTATTAAGCTGTGCTGAATTCATCTCTCTTTCTCTTTTGCTTCTATGACTATATGGAAATGAACAGCCAATGATTACAGCGCTCAATCCTATTAAACTCATAATCCATTACTAAAAAAAAATTGCATGAAGAAAAAGGGAGGAGGGCTTTTAGCTGAGGATGAAATCAAAAGAAAAAGGGAAATGTATGCTTTAATATATATTTACAATAGTCGAAAAACAGACGAACTAAACTATAACTTATTCCTTGTTCTTTCTCTTCTTGCTATGAGTGTTGTTCTTTTTGTTTCCAGTAGACTTGGCTTGAGGTTCTTCTACAATTTCACCTTCTTCCTCTTCATCAAGTTCAATTTCCTCAATTTCAATGCTTGATTCTTCTACAAGCTCTTCATCGTCCCTTTCCTCTACAACAACTTGTTCAACAACACGCTTGGCAGGCTTCTTTGTCTTCTTGTCATCCTTTTCTTCTTCTTCTTCAGTAGTATAGGCAAAGAACTCATTTAATTCACCACGAATAACAGCAGTACCCAAAGCAGACAAGATGCAAGCAGGACTCAAGTAAAGAAGAGCAGGTTGAGCAGCCTTGAAGAAGTGCATGACAACCATAGTGACAACTAAGCCCAAGACATAAGCAACCATGTTGGCAGTGAAATAAGGCTTAGGGAAATTGAGCGATCTGAACTGTCCAGCAGGGTTACGCTTCCATGACATATGACGATCAAAGCGGAAACAGAGGGCAACAAAGATACCGGGAATGACAATGTCACCTAAACCAAGCATAGTAAAGCGAGCATTCTCAGCTGTCTTGTCCAAGACGAACTGGATGATGTTGCGAGGCCATAAGAGCTTGATGGGAGCATCAAAGTTAGTAGCAACAGAGACCATGACAGGTGTGTAAAAGACCCAAAAGATATCATAAAAGAACAAACCACTCAATAAAATAATACCTGTCTTGAAAGAATCAAGAGAAAGCAATTGAATAGCATTGACAGAGAATGAAAGACCAAAGATGTTGGAAGCAATCCAGTTCTTTGTGTAGCTGTAATAAACTGTCAATCCAACAGAGGCCAACATAAGGAGACCATGAATGACGGTGAAGCTGATATGAGAGATATCTAATCATTTAACATCAGTATCCATTCTATTTCCTTCTTTTAAAGCTTATAATAGACTTACTCTTGGATCTTTTGGACAGAGTGACCTTGTATTTGGCAACATGTTTCAATACGAATTGAGGAACAACCTTTTTGGCAACCATCAAGGAAGACTTGGTGACAGCAGCGCAGCCCATGATGGAGAAGTAAATGGTCAAGATATAGTTGATGTATTCTTTATCTAAATAACGGAAAGCCAAATACATGCCGAAGAGAACACAGGAACCTATCACAGGGAACATGTACGCGTCACCACTGGTAAGACTTTCAAGTACTGACTCATCTTCATCGTCGGAATCGTCAAGAGGGTTGTCTGATTTTTTAGCTTTGGCAGCGTTGGCAGGTCTCTTCATGCCCTTGATAGAAGCACGTGAGCCTGAATAGATAGGCAATACAGCCATTGTGATGATAGTACCATAGGCAATATACAAGCCGAGCTCTTCACTGTCTTTAAGTTCCATTGAATATAAGCGTTAGGAAAAGAAAGAGAAAGAAACAATATATTTTTATTATTATTTAAAGGAGATTTGCAGTTGAACATAATTTAATTTCCAAGACGTTCTCTATTACGATTGGCTTGTAAAGTCTAAAGCGACGGGCGTTTAAAATTATTTCTGCCTTTCTTTTTTGTGCAAGAAGAGCATGTAAGCGTCAAATGATCTGCATATCATTTTCTCCTGTCTGATACTTGGAATAGTAAACCAGAAGGAACTGCTGAATTCACTCAAAGTGGTGATAAAAGGAGAAATGACAGCGCAATAGTAGTGAGTTGGATTTCATTGCTTCCATTCAAATAGAAATTTGGATGTCTTGCTTGCTTTTGCTAGAAAGAAAATCTCGGAAATTGCACTATTTCCGGCAATAGGGGAATCGTGTTCAAGTCTTTAATTGTTTTTTGTTCTGCAATTAGTGTAGTATTAGGGCCTAATGATCAATGGCGTTTTAAAAAAAAAAACCTTTCAAAAGACTGACGAAATTGAGGCCAAGAAGGTTCTGTTCAGTAGATGATGCCCTTAGCCACAGACTAAGATTGCTTGATGGGGATATGGAATGAAAAATTTAAGCTGTTCATATCCCTTTGTCATTTTTCTTGTTCTGGTCTGTGATGTGTTTGATAATTCAGATAATGAAATCATTGACCCGAGATAAAAGTCATCTCGGCTTTTGTATTGATTGAAATATAAGCTGATGATAGTTATAACTCAATTTCGTTATACTACTCTGCGTGTCCTTTTACTCAGGGATAGCAAGCAAAGCAGTGTTTCATCTGAAGTGGTTCAGACTGCATAATGATGCCCTAAGTATTTTTTTTTTGTGAAAAGTGTATACTTTATGCCCTAAGCATTTTTTTTAAAAAAAGGGCGTAGTAAATTCCAACTCCACCAATTTCGTTTAACGCGCTTCTTTTTTTTTTATTTGATTAAGAGCGCGTCTTTCTTTCACTTCTTTTTTTGTTTCTTTCTTGACAACATACTAATAAAATGAATTACTCGGCACACTCAAACCCTGGGGGATATGTAGAATCCTCGTTCGATGCTCATGGCAACGCCGGCTATGCTAGAGTAAGTAAGTTTGTTGTGCTACAACTCATTTCACTCAACTGCGCATTACTCTCTAGAAACCTATGGGTGAACAAACGTTAAGACCTTTGACTGTGAAGCAAATTAAGAATGCCGAAATCCCTCAAGAAAACACATTCCGTATTGATAGTGCAGACGTCACTCAAGTAAGTGAGATAGAGATCGTATCACTTACAAGCAACCTAAATTCTATCTCTTAGATGACCTTTGTGGGTGTGATTCGTAATATTCAAGAATTAGCTACCAACTATGTATACACAATAGAAGATGGTACTGGTGCTATTGATGTCAGAAAATGGGTGGATCAAAATGAAAGCCCCGAAGATGCTGATGCTCGTAGAGAACTTATGTAAGTCTATCCTCGGGTTGATCCTAACAGCAAACTAATAAAACAAGGTTAGGGTGGATACCTACGTTCGTGTGAATGGCAGATTAAACCATTTCAGTAGCCGAACCTCTATTGTTGCACATAGCATTCGTCCTATCACCGACTTTAACGAAACCACCTATCACTTTTTAGATGCCATTCGTACACATCTCTTATTCACTAAGGATGGTTTTAAGGTAAGGAGTTTTTCTTTCTGACTATTCAAAAAAGCAATACAAGATGTGTACTCAAAGAGTTTTCGTTTTAATAAGTCTGATCCTATGAGCATTGATAATCCCAATGGAGGAAATGATATCCAATCTCGTGTCAATATCGCCATCAAATCATTCGAAGATAGTCCTGATGGTGCCACTGTTGACCAAATCTGTTACAAGCTTAGGGATTTACATACTGAAGCTGAAGTAAGAGAAACTCTCGAGATACTTATTCAAGAAGGTCAATGTTATACTACAATCGATGACGACCACTATAAGTCATGTTTGCCTTAAAAAAAGATATACAACTTGATTCTTGTTACTGTTGATTTTTTTTTGTGATTGTTGTTATTATTATTGTTACTATTGTATGGGAATAAAGTGTAAAAATACAAGCTGTTTACAATGTCTTTTTAAGTCGCTGTACAGAAAATCTTCTTGCTAGATAGCTATGCACTGGACCTAGAACAACAAAACGTTCATAAGCTAAGGCTGTTGCTAAATTGCCCATGATTAATCCCCACAGTTTCCATCTAAAATCATGAGGCATTACATTGTGTCCTAGAGGAGTATTGTAAGGAACAATATAAACAGATGGTGGTGTATATCCTATCTGCTCCAACACTTCTTTTGTACCGCATTGAAGCCGAAACTAGAAACAACTTAATACATGTACCTTTCAAACAAAATCAGAAAGAACTTACCATACAACCAAAACGATTTGGATCAGCCAATGTCCAATAAGAAGCAATGGCTAAATACAGCAACCATAAGAACACAAGCATATAGTTTTTCCAAAAGCTTTGTCTAAACTTGTAACCAAAATTAAATACAGCAGCATTGTTTATAAACTGAAACAAGCAAACAAGGGTCAAGACTTGACCCTCATAATTGTCTGCTAATAACCACCACTTGGACAAATCAACTGCTCCAGAGTCGAATTCATTACATCGAAACCATTCTATTATGAAGCAAACAGATTTAGAAGATGATAAAAAAAAGAGACACTATTTTAGATAAAACTCACCTTGTTTATACAGGAGAGCATAAGCACCAGATAAGAACGCCCAATTGATGGCCACTAGACCAATTCCAGAAGCTAATGTTTGTGGGCCTAACAATCGAGCTGTCGGACGCTGGGGTTCAAGCCGTTCTGCAGGTTTCGATTGAGAGACAGCCCATGTCAAGAGAACAGTGATGAATACATCAACACCAATCCATATGTTTTCACTTAGGGAAACGTTGAAATAAAAAGTACATAGCTTAAGCATAAGCATGACTTGACCATATACTAACATTTGATCACTAATTTAGATCTTCTCTCTCTCTCTCACTGTGTATAAAAAAGACAGACTTACATATCAAATACTTGTAACCTGTAATCGATGTAGCAAGTGCACCACGACCTTGACGAATCAACTCAACACAAGAAAGAACACTACGAACACTTGTACTGAAAGGAGAAACAATAGAAGCCTCTGCATCTGACATGGCTATACCTACATGAGCAGCACGAAGAGCCCCACAATCGTTACCACCGTCTCCTGTCATGGCTGTAATACCACGCTCCATATGAAGTTGAACACATTGCACCTTGGCTTGAGGCGTCATACGAGCAAATACTCGAATATCAAGCAATAAGCTGCGGATCGCACCTGTTTCTATCAGCCATTGAAACGCATTTCCAGTGACAGCAAGTTCAACAGGTGTATGTGCCTTGTTCAACAGATGTTGGTGCACATCCTCTGAAATGGCTAGGGTTGGCTCATCTACATCTATCCAAGTCACACATCTCTTGCTGCTGTCATAATCGCCTAGCAAGACACGGCTGGTAGGAGAGATGGTCATACCACATTGGCGAGCAATGTAGATCCCCGTCAATGCTGTGTCACCAGTGATCATGATCGTACGGTTATCTCCACGCTTCAACTCGGCTATACCATCAGCTGTATCAGGCTTAAGTTGGTTTTTGAACAGCACAAGTCCCAAGAAGGAGAGATCTAGCTCCATTTGGTCTCTTGTCCAATCATTTAATGCCTCAATACCTCCCTTGATATCACTCAAACTGATTTCTCGGTGTGACAGCGCTAGAACATAACATCCTTGTCTTGCTTGGTTAGCAGCCACATCATCGTAATTGTTAGGTACAGACTCCTGTCTGGAAATCTCTTTGATTTTCTCATAAGCACCTTTGACAAAGATATGAACTTTTTGAGTAGAAGGGTCAAAGACAGCAACTGACATGGACATACGAGCATGTACAAATTCAAATCGCTTGACGATATGTATGGTTTTTACGCCATCAGGAGATACGAGCGTATCAACATAGCTTGATTCTTTGGACAAAGACCATTGGGAAGCCTTAAACATCTCAATATCCACTGGATTTCCAATGAACTGATCTTTTAGAGTTGTAACTGTGTGGCAAGAAGCCAATCCCATCTGTACTAAACCAGGAGCATTCTCGACTGTCTGGAGGTGATCGTCAAACTCAGGACCTGTTGTACTTTGTTTGACAGAATGTGTTCCAAAAAATTCTAGTCCTTCTTTGGTTAAAGTACCTGTCTTGTCAAAGCAAAACAATTGAACTATAAACAATAAAGATATATATTTAGCTCCATCTTTAGTCACCCCCCTAGGTTCGTTACTCCTTCTTTTTTTTTCTTCAAACCTTTTCCTGCCATCAAAATTCGAGGTAGATCTACGCAAAATATATTTTTCTGTCTTAGTCGCCGGGCAGCTACAGACTGTCCAACTACTAACGCAGCAGGTAACAAGGGCGATACAAGTTGAGCAATAGCAAACATAGAGTAAAACCAAGCACCTTGTTATATGAACAAAGAAAAAAAATGAGCACAGACTATAGGTAGAAAACAGAATTAAACGTACTTGTGCCTTTAGCATACATCCATATGGCTAAACCTAAACAGACCAAGGCGCAACATAATAAAATGAGGATGACAATCTTGATTTGTTCGTTGAAAATAAATGAAACTTGAGTTGGGTAAAGAATTCTTCTTATCAATTCGCCTTTATCTGTAGCTGTGCCTGTCTGAATCACGAGTGCAGTGACTCTCTCTTTTGAATCTGTTGCCTGTGCTTGAGATATCTTGGTCCCTGAAAAGATGGTTGATGATTTTCCAGTTCCTAGGCGGTCATATGATGTATGAAAGTCATCTTGACGAATGGGAAATTTTCGAACCGGAAGCGGTTCTCCTGTAAGTGAGCTCTCATCCACAACAATATTCCCGGTCAACACAATAGCATCGCAAGGAGTAGTCTTGCCCTCAGCAACTTGAAATACGTCTCCAGGTAAAAGGTCCGCTGTCGACAGGTTTTCCCATTTACCATCTCGAAGAACACAAACATCATCAGTAAACTCAGCCATTTCTTTGATACGTCTTTCAGATCGAAGGCGAATGACAACCTTGACAAGGGCAGATATCAAAATAACAATTGTGTCAGCAATACCAACTTGCCCTAAAAAAACAGATGATGAGCAAAGCACATATACATATCTATACATATTTATATCATCTTACAATAAGCCAGGTAATAGAAAAGCCACAGGATCGCAAATTGATAGATGTAAAAGAATGATGAAAACTCTTCTAATAAGGCCTTCATAAAATTAGGAACATATACGCCAATGAAATTAGGTCCAATGAGTTCTTCTCTTAAATACGCCTCCATAGATGTCAATCCATGCCTCAAGCTAGCTAATTCACCTAGTGTATCACCCAGTTGAACCTGATGAGGTGAAAACAGTTCTCGTTCTGGATGATAAACATATCGTGTGCATTGATAAACAAAGTACTTGGTACCACTTGAAGTGAGCTTGAGTGGTACGGTTGTCACTACAACATCTAATCCCATCCAACCTTTGACTGTCTTTTCAAGGTAACGCACTGTGTCCATGATTCTATTTGACTGATCTTCAAGAAAAATAAGGGCAGGTTCTTCTCTTTCCACTTGAGCATAGTGCCCTTGTCCATAACCGCATCGCACTCGAAAGAAATTAGGCAGCCTAGATCGAAAGATAGTTAGGCTGACAAACCAAAAGAACAAGATATACCACATGCCGATAAAAGTACTCGGCTGTACGACACTGTATCCACGAAACAAAGCATAATCGGTGTAATAATCTTCAGTCATCATGATCATGTAACCAATATGACCAATTGTTTGTATCAAAAACAAAAAGCCAACCAAAGTACCAAGTAAATTTTTCTTATAGGTATGAACAATGATGCGGTCTTTATCTGAGGAAGAAGGATGATCACTACTAGCTTCGTCTTTTTGTTCAATTTTCTTTTCGTCGTTCAAATCATCAAAAATTTGGGCATGTAATACATTGACCTTTTGAAAGTTTTTCTTGACTGGCTATACAAGATAAAAAAAATGGTTTGGTTTAGGAAAATCAAAAGGGAACAAAAAAAAACTTACTTTTTCCTTTATATGCTTATAAAAAGACCAAAGGATCAAGGAAAGAAAACAAGATCCATAGAACACGTAGAGAGCAATGAATACAGGTTCCGTAAATGTCAGTGTCCCGTAATCAGGTGTTGGGCATTGATGCCACATAGCAGATTCAGGATTGGAAGACCAAGTAGGAATATGAGTTAGATTGACTGCTGATGCACAACTTTCGGCACTTTGGATGATTTTGTTTGTCACATTAAAGTTTGCAATGTTAATAAAAAGGTTGTTGTTACCACATATGTAGACTTTTCCGGTCAATGCAGGAGCTCCAGGGCAGGCACATGCAGAAACAAGCGAATCTTCACAAATCTCACGACATTGACCATCCACACAATAATTGGTACCAGATGGACAAGGGAGAGGTCGATTGCCTAAAGGACAAAGAGATATGTCACGCACACAGAGTTGAGGGCAAGGGTAGCTGTAATAAGTTGGTAATGGACACTTGTTGCCATAGACATCACGATCGTTTACTGGACGTATAACAAGATGTCAGTAAAATATTGACAAATCATTGCCTGTTTATCTCTGATTTTCTTCTCTTATTTTACCTGTATTGAATTTAGGTGATCCATGAATAGATGGGATGAAGAAGCAGACTGATAGCAAGATCTGTAATAAGATTTTGCAATTCATTACTACTTTATGGAATTAACCTAAAGGTCAAAGAACTTGCAATCAATAGAAAAAAAAAAGGCAAGATTAAAGAGGAACAGATGGGATCAAGAGAAAAAGATAGCTTAATTGTTCTAATTATGTTTCAATTTTAATTCCTTTTTTTTCTAACAGTAAATGGTTAGGTGACCTTATTTTACTTTCAAGACAGGTGTCACAATAACTCGCCTTAACAAACAGAAAAACATGACTGCTTCCAAAGAGTAGGTGGCAGATCATCGCATTTAAAAGCAAACAGGTTATTATTCACCGCGCTTAGTCAATCAAAGAAAAAAAAGAGAGAGAAAAAATATGACTTAAGGAAATTCGAGTTTTACTCTATTTAAGATATTGATAAATAAGGACAAAGCTTGTGATGGACTTGGTTATTATGTATGGGTATTTTGATTTAGTGTATTTGGTTAATTGTGCTTTGACAGAATATATGAAATTGTATAATGAATTCCCTCTGTCTAAACTATCAAAGTCTAAGCTAATACAGGATTTTATTATCCAAGACCTGAAGTCTGTAGATTCAGGTGACTTCCTTGTTTGAGGCAACATATAGATAGGTTTATTCATGTTAGTACAATTGATAGAGGTAATGCGTTATTTGAATCACCCTACTTTTTTTTGTAATTCCTTGCTATATTGGAGTGACTTGGTTGTGAATAAAAAGAAGTTGTGAAAGGAAATAGTAACCGAACATATTTATACACGCATTCAAGGATCAATGTAACTAGTCTTTCTAAATAAGGTCTCATTGGCTTATTTGAGACCTTGGCAGACTTATAAAAGTAAATTTGGCTCCTAACAAAGACCTTTCCTTTGTGATTGTAGAGAGAAAAAGAAAATTCTGATTGTAGAATGAGCCTTTCTCTCTCTGTTATATCCGGGAGTTTTGATTTCCCCAGTTTGCATGAACATGGAGTTTGCAATGAAACACCGCTGCTATCTCAGACAATAAATTAGGAGATTCTTGTTCGTCTCTTCCTCTCTCTCTTTTTTTTTGTACTCATTTCCTCTTTCTTTTAATATTTTATCCATATGTCGTTTAATGACTTGGAATCAGGTCTTGGTACACCAGGGCCCATCCATTTGAATACCGGTAAAGTTTGATTGTTATCAAGAGAAAGGCTTGAAGAATACAAAAGCTAACATGTGCTTGTATTCGAGATGAGGACGAGCGACTCTATAAAGACTTGATTGTACATATTGCACAGCAAATATTTCAAATAAATAGCAACCTTATCAACATTGAACGGCTTGTCGGGTTTATTGGAGGTCCAAAAGATACACCTGAGTTAAGAAGTAGTCTGTAAAGTACTTTTTTCTTCTTCTTTTTCTTCTTGACTTATCTAGTTGAACAATACTTGTTTTTATGTCTTTATAGACATGATGCCAATAATACTACTCGAGACCTTGTTAAAGATACCACACAAGACTTAAAGGCATTGGCATCTATTAAAGGATTAAGCAAAAATGTAAGTAGCTGGTATTCAATGCTCTTTCTATTTCCCCTCAAGACCTTAAATCATCCTTTCTGTTATTGTATCGAAGCGACAACGACATTTACGGCAACAAAAACTGTCAAAGGACTTTCAGAGTGTAGTGTCTCAGTTTCAGCAATTACAGCGTTTATCAGCAAACAAGCTTCGGGCTTATATCGATGATTCAAAAGCCACTACTGTCATGCTTCAAAATCAGCTAGAGTAAGGCTGCAAAGATGATGTATGTCTCTCCTACATGGCTTATTGTTTTTTATTGTCATTTCAGAGCAACAGAAGAAGAAATAGAACAGGAGCAACAATATGCTATGACTGTTGATGATCGACGTCAGAGTCAAATAGAAGCAATGGATCATGAAATCGAATACAATGAACTGCTGATTAGTGAGCGAGAAAACGAAATTCTGAATATTGAACATGGTATTACGGAACTCAATGAAATCTTCCGTGATATGAGTATGTTGGTCAATGAACAAGAGAGTGGTATTCGTAAGTGAAAGAAAGAAAAGACGATGATAAGACTATTCATATTGAATCATTAGAGAGTATTTATGGCAATGTATTAAGCATTGCACAAAATACAAGACAAGCAGCTGATGAGTTAGTTACTGCAAGCCACTATCAAAGGAATGCTAGAAGAAATATGTGTTGTTTCTTTTTAATTATTTCTATAGTGGGCTCTATCTTAGCACTTATTATTGTGATTGCAAAATAAATCTACAATTGTTGATCAGAGATATGGAGTGATTCTTCCATGACTTGATGAAGATACTTCTTGTTGGCTTCATCATCAGGCAAAGCCATGTCTTCATCTTCTTCTTCATTGTCTTGTTCAAATCCGGTCAGGAGGGGGTCATTTTCATAGGTAGGGATTAGGTAACGAGGATCTTTCCAGAAAGGAGCATCCATGGCAACAAAGTTAGCGATACAATCACCATTGCTGAAATGATCGGCTAACCCAGTCTCACTGTCCAGTGTCTTGGCGCACGAAAAGCATTTACCAAGGGATGATTGATGGCGAATATAGTTAATAAGAACAATGGTCTGATAGAAATCCATGTCTATATGAATCGGGGTAAACATATGAGTGTTGATTTCCTCTGGTGAACATACTCGTAGGTTTTACCTTTTTCTTTCTTAAAGCGGACAAATCAAAAGCATGATTAGACTTCATATGTTCTAAAGCTTCTTTTGGTGAAGCAAGTACTTGCGTATCAAACAAGCATTGTGTTGGTTCCTGAACATCTTCTTCCCAATCGTCCCAAGCTCTGAAATAAAAAGAAAAAGAAGGTCAGCAAGAACTCATTGTAGATGACATGTCAAATACTTTACTCGTCCTTCTTTTCATCATCACTTTCATAGTTGTCATTTTCAAAACTCTCCCAATTCTTGCCTGGCTCGAGATAATTGATAACGTAGAAACGATCGTACTGTCTGTTCTTTGAGGCAATCTTGAAATGCTTCTTCTTGCGCATATGCTTACGTAACACAGCAGGACTTGTGAATGTCTTTTCACAGTAAAGGCATTGCAGGCTATTCAAAAAAGAAAATGTAAGTTTGAAACGATCTGACTCTTATTTTTCTATTGAATCTTACTTTGATAGTTTAGCTTCCAAAGTATCCAAAAATTCATTCACATGAACCAAATTATCAGGCAAACCGATATTGAAATTATGTTCAGCAAACATATGTCTGAATAAAATGGCTCTGTTTTCACAAATGATTTTACAAAACAAACATTTTCTTGGCGATTTTGATTCTGTTTCTCGTTCAACTTGTTGTATTTTTAAAATCTCATTCTACAGTATACACGGTTAGTTTTTTTTTAAAAAAAAAAAAGAATCGAAAAAGTAGGCTGTTTACCAATTTGGCGCGCTGCATATCTTCACGAATTTCTTTGTCAAGAGCACATTTTTCGGGATCAATGACATAGACTAATACAGTTTGACACAACCACGGTTACTTCTTCTCTTTCCAAACCAATTTTCTTTCTCTTACCTTCTTCCTCAAGTTGAGCGTAAGATTCTATAGGATGTTGATTAAATTCTTTAGACCATCGTAGGAGATAGGCGTCAAGAGCCATATACATATGATGCAGGTTCTTGAATACAAGTTGATGAGATGATTTTAAGTGTTGAACAAGTGAGGTTGTATCCAAAAAAGGTGCAGGTGATTCACAACCTTCAAAAGGACAAGAAATAACAATGCTTGTGTGGTAAGGAGGTACTGGTAAATCGATGGGATCTACTTGACCGTCTTCCTCTTCTTCTTCAGAATCGTCTTCTTCGGGAGCATGGAAAGGATTTGTGGTTTTCTCGTGTGTATGAGATACTCGACGAGACTTTTGAGGTGCAGGAGTAGCCTTTTTCTCTTTTATATGTTTGTTGGATGGTAGCTTTCCCTTTGATTTGCGCCTGTTCTGGCTATTGTTTGTTGATTGCTTGGGCTGTACTACTGGTACATTTTTGTTGCTTGTTACAGTATGCCATTCACCGTCGTCAGACATGATAGTATGATATGGAAAAATAAGACGAAAAAGACGAGAAAAAAAAAAGAAGGACATCGAAAATTATGATTTTTTAAGTCCATCTCTCTTTAATTTGATTGGACTGTTGTTTTTTGACAGATTTCCCAACAAAGTCATATTTCATTTTGTAGGTAAGCCATAAAGGTATTTGTAAAGCACGCATGACTCTATTTTTTTTCGTAGTTCAAAACAAGAACAAAGACTGCAAAAAATCATACAGTTCAGCTCAAGAAAAATAAACTTGAATCTGTATAGGAGAACCAAACTCTTATTTTTTTCCTGATTGCTCGATAGCTTGCATCAGTTTTATTGGCTTGAACTTCTTTGTTTATTTACTTACCCTATTTTTCAAACAATAAAGAAAGAAAATGAAAAATGTCTCAATTTCAAGTGAACCGTATCTCTGAATGATGATTGGCCATTTAGGACGGCGGGAATTAAGGATCGTCTGTTTCACTGAAAAAAAATTAAGCTCATGTCAGTAATGCACAAAAGACTAATTGCTTATTGGTCAATCCTTCCCGAAGTATACCTTGTGTTTCTTCCTTTCATTGCTGTCATAACTAAAGAAAAGCAAAAAAAAAAGAGACTCTTTTTCTAGTATGGTCATGACCTGCTTTTCTCTTACTCGAAAAGAGAAGAAAAAAAGTGCAATTTTAGGAGCCCGCTTCATCACCTTTTTTTTATTATTGAAAAGAACCCCGCTTGTAACCAAATAGTAAAGAGAAAAAAAAAGGTTAAACCCTTCCCCCCTCCCTTTTTATAGCACTTTTTTTTAAAGAATAGAAACAACTTGAAGATGATCACAGATGACCAACCTTTTGAGTTTGCCCCTGAAACAGACGAATATACACAACTTTTGACCGAGTTACATCACGAATACTGTTCGGAACAACCCTCAGATGTCCTTCAGTTTTGTTCCAACTTCTTCATCCGTAAACTAGAAGAACAACGTTATGCCTTTAGAAATGCTCAACATAGCCGTGATAACATTTTCGATAGTAAGGAGCTCTATTTGTTTTTATTTTTCTTATTAACCATGGACTCTTTTTCATAGCCAATACAAATGACATGCATCCCTTATGTGATTCCTCAGCACCTCAACCACCTGACTTTTCGGCACAAAACGAGTTTTCTTGGGGAAATAATGGCGATACGTTCATGAGTCAGCCTGATGACGATGATGATTTGGATGATGAAGACGATGAAGCCTTTGATAATTTCTCTACTGAACCTTTGCCTTCTTTACCACCTACTAACTATAACCGTGGCCGCCGTACCTCGGTCAGTGCTGAATCAATGGCTCCCAGTGCCACGCAAGAATTCAAAAAAATAATCATTCCCAAGTCGGACGCACAAGCTGAACGCATCCGAGTCAGTATTGGCCATAACTTTCTGTTCCGCAATCTCGACGAAGACCAATATTTAGACGTTGTTAATGCTATGGCTGAGAAACAAGTGGCTAAAGACACCACAGTGATTGAGCAAGGTGGCGTAGGTGACTTCTTTTATGTGGTTGAATCAGGCACACTCGATTGTTTCATTGGTGATACAAAAGTAACCAACTATGAAGCTGGTGGTAGTTTTGGTGAGTTGGCCCTGATGTACAATGCCCCTCGTGCAGCCACCATTATTGCCACCTCAGATTGTGTTCTTTGGGCTTTGGATCGCGTCACTTTCCGTACGATTTTGATGGAAAACACTTCTCGTAAGAGACGCATGTATGAATACTTTTTATCCGAAGTAGCCTTGCTCAAGTCATTAGAGTCTTATGAAAAGCACAAGATTGCAGATGCGTTGGAATCTGTCTATTTTGAAGATGGACAAGAGGTGATTAAGCAAGATGATGTAGGTGATCAATTTTATATCATTGAATCTGGTAAGGCTGTTGTCTTGAAAACAGATGCCAATGGTGATGCACAACAAGTCAACCAATTAGAAAGAGGCTCTTATTTTGGAGGTAAAATAGATATGTCTATGCTATTACTTTTGCTCATATAAATCCTCTTTAGAATTGGCTTTATTGAATGATGCTCCTAGAGCTGCCACCGTTGTTGCTGAGGGTAGACTTAAATGTGCTACACTCGGCAAGAAAGCTTTCACTCGTTTGTTGGGTCCTGTTCTGGATATCTTGAAGCGTAATTCTGAAAACTACCATGCTATCATTAACCAGCAATCCGCATAAACACATCCTTATGTGTCTTTCTATAGAGTTTTTTTTTTATATATCTTATGTTTTCCCCCTCCCTTTCTTCATTGTTTCAATAGCTGCTTATAAAATATACATACATCATATTTATATATTCATTTCATTAAGTGTTTTATGACTTTTTTTGTTTTATTTCATTGGACTAACAATACTTGTACCAAAAGACAAAAATACCAATAGCTACAATGATGCGCACAGTATACTCAATATTATCATAAGCATGACGTGTAGGACGACCACCACTAGCAATTTCCTCACATATATCTTCCAACTGATCTGCAAATGCCTCCAAGGAAAACTTAGCTTGAACATGAGAGCGTCCTGCTTGACCCATCGACTGACTGTTGTATTGATGGTTAATAAAGGCATGAATTCCCTCTGCCCATAGTTGAGGCTCAGGAGCCAAGATCAATCCAGTTTCTTTATCTTTGACTGTCTCTAATGGCCCACCACTGTTGGCAGCAATCACAGGCACACCAGCATACATACCCTCCACAGGCGTAATACCAAAATGTTCATTGGAGGGAGTATAAAGCATAAGCATAGATTCATGTAATAGATAGGTACGTTGTGCATCATTGAAAGAGCACAAGAACACAACTTGAGCTGTAGCTGGAGGACGATCCACTGAAGAAGGGAATAGAGTACATGTTTCTAAACCATATGTCTCCTTGGCCATTGTATCCAAAAACTGAAGATACTCTACATTCTCTCTTACACGCTTGTCGTATCCACCTGCCAAGACGAGACGATACTGCTTAAATTCGTCTGGTGAAATCATGTTGCTCAAAAGAGCGAATGCCTTCAGAGCTAACTCGACATTCTTTTTCTTTTCAAACCGATTTATGGACACGATCGTTTTCAGATGCCTATTGTCATTCATGTAAGCAAAATCAGAAAAACAAGAACCCATATGGACTTTACGATTCAATCTGTTGAACAGAGGGATCTGAGAGATCCACTTGCTTATCATAAGCTGCGAAGTTGATAGGAGGATAGAGTACACGAGGTTTTTTTAGGATGCATGGAAATGAGCGTCTGAACATACCACCTGTAAACTGACTGTTGACTGTAATAGCATCTGCCATGCCGGTAGACCATTCTTCTAGTTTATCAATAGGTACTCGATAGAGTTGCTTGAGCGTTGAATCACGGCCGGTCAATAGTTTATCCGGGAAGTGACAATAAAACAGAACCTAATATCAAGCTAGATTTCAATATTTTACATATATATAGACATGAAAAGAAGGGTAAATAAATTCTTACTCTAGCAGAAGAGAACCATTTTAGAAGAGGAACACAGGCACTCAATTGATCTACCATGATAATATCATAGGTATCTTTTTCATGCTGTAATAGCCAAAGAACAAGTACAAATTGTCGAAGGATAGCAAAGATGATGTAACAGCGACCCAACAGATGACGAGGAAGCCAATCTCCTTTCACTCGGACTTGAAGTGTGCCATCTCTTGTTTCTTCAAAGCAGTGATTCTTATCGTGATGACTGGTATACATGACAACCTGATGTCCCTTTGACTGAATGCCAACAGCTGCATCCACTACTAATCGTTCTGCTCCACCTTGTTTTCAGTTGTTAATAACTGAATCTATTTGCTTTCTCCAAGTATTTTTTTTTCTTTTACCTATTCCTAAATCAGGGTGAATAAAAGCTATCTTCAACTTAGCGTCCTTTTGTTCAGACATTCTGATGATGAAGAGATGCAAATAACACGCTTTTTTTTTTTAGCTTCAATGCAAGCTCCGGAAATACGCGCTATAAAAGCACGCGAACTTTTGTCTTCCAAAAAAGGGAGGTGCTTGTTCTTTCTATAGTGGAGAGCATACCGCTTCTTGCTGAGGACTGAATGTTGAATCTCCGCTTGTATATGCCTAGGTGCCGATTAAAAACATACCACAATTCGGCTAAAATGCATTGACGTATGGTGTATAGGTGCTTTTTTTGCAGTCCTTAGATCTTCACATGGCTAGCCTGCCTTAGGGGCGTCAACCATCGGATGAGGTCAAAGGGCTTTCGGGCCCCCGAGGAACTCACGCGTCGTCGCAGATATGCACGCTCAAACCACTAGCTTGTCTAGGAGTGACAATGCTGATGCAACACGGCAAAGGAGTGTACTCCCTCATTCGGTGCACGATTCCGTTAAGGCCAATTTTTTGAACCTGGGTGGTTTCTCTTCGGAGAAACCACCCTTTTTTTTTTTTTTACAAAAAACTTTTATAACAATAAAGAAAACGAAAAAAGACCACCTTCAAAGAACTAGTGTTATTTGAGCGTAGATGAAGCATAAATATTTTGCATCTCAAAATATAAGTTTTGCAATCAGTCTTCGCGATTGAGACTTGTCGCGCTTAAATTTTTTACACAATTCAGATGTTACTTTTCCTTTTTAGATTCGCTTTGACTTTACTCTTCATCAGCAAGATCTCAAGAGAGTTATACAATCGCTCCTTCCGTTCAACAACACAGCCAACGAAGAATTAACTAACTGGCTGAGAATACAGCGTTTTTACTGGAACTTTTGTGTACCAAAGCAACACTCACCAGATTGCTTGAAATCGCAAAATACTTAAAGGCACTTTTTAGTTTGGAAAGGACTCAATCACGGTATGAGGGCTGTCTTTACGCAAATGATTCGACCCCATTGAAGTATTAAAGAGGCTCCCCAAATCAAAACATTTCAGTACTGGACAGTTGAGAACTTGTAGGGCATTTCGAAACGATGTGTGAATCGTTGCGAAAGTGAGACTGACAATCTGGCAAAGCTGCCTCCCCTTTTTCAAAGAACTGCTGCTGGTTTAAAATCGTGGATTGAAAACATGTTCGTGGTTTATATCTGTCACTTGTGTCAGAAAGAAGTATTCTACTTCACGCAACCTATGGGATCATACTCTGAGAATCTGCTTTGTTTTATTGAAATGAATTTTCTGGATATTTTACTCGCCCCCTATAGAACTTTTAGCTCAGGAAGACAGTTCATCTCATTCATTGTTTTATCAAGAGACTTCACATAATGACCAGTGGTAGTCCCTTTTAAAGCAGACTTTTAAGTTCGATCTGATGCCATCCTTTTAGGATGATTAAAGCCTATTTTGATTTAGTAGCTAATAGACAACAGGCCCCCCTTTTCAATGATCATTCACTGAGGTCTCATTTGAGTATCTTTTGCTACCCGACCTTTTTTAGAGATCCGCTGCAACGACTTAAATGCAAAAAGTTGCTTTTAAAAGTGAAAGCCTTGTGTTCACAGTCACTTTGAGAGTAAGCTCTCTTTTCTCTTTTTACAAGTAGCCAGGTGGATGTATAGCAATATACGTCGTCATTACAAGACCTCTAATAAGCCACTTCGTTCTCTACCAGAACCGGCTAACATTAGAGGTCGCAAAAGAGCCCTTGGTTTCATTGTTGCTACCTTGTTCTTTCTCTACTTCTTTTTTCTTTCTTCAAATAGCAAAAACAGCAGAACAGGAAGACTAAGAAACCAGCCAACATATATAAAACACAAGAGTGCGTGCTCAGCAACCCTTTGCAACTCTGTAGAGAGATGCTCGACATGGGAACCTAATCAAATATACACTTGGTCGAATCTATCAGAAGCCAGAGTCTTTCGAGATCTTGCTTTGATTGAGTTAACTAAAGGATGTCAACTAAGAATCATGGTTGAGAGTAGCATAGGAGACTCGGAATGGTTGACAATTCCAGAAGGCACAACAGAATGTTCGGATGCGGGAATTATGTGTCAAAACCTTGCCGAGATAGAGTTGAGAACAAACGCCTTGATTGTAGCAAAAGAATTGCAAAATCAAATGAAAGGTTAGACAGCTCAAAGAAAAAAAAACCAAATGTAGGAGAGTAGAAGAGGAATGGATTTACTCATAACTAGAGCTAGAGCGCAAGAATCAAAACCGAGAAATTATCCTTATTCAATCAGCAATGAAAGAGCCTGAAAATAGCGAAACAGATGTCACTTTGATCAGTCAATTTACAGTGAATCGCTTGGATACGTTTACAAAGGCAATCGAGTCTTGGGAAGGGCCTATTTCTGTTGCAATGTAAGCTTTTTGTTTTTTGTTTCTTGCTTTCTTTTGTGATGCTAAGATCCACTTTTATTTTCCTTAAAAAAAAAGCTATTTGACAAATCCAACCGACATTGAGGATTTAATAGCTTACTTTGAGGATGAAGGAAACTTGAAACTGTATTCACGTGTGACGATCACTATTGTCAAGCCCAACTATCTTGACAATATGCACCTTGCTTATCCTATCAACCATTTGCGTAATCTAGCCATCACTGAATCTTCAACTCAATTCTTGTTTGTCATTGATGCTGATTTTACCCCATCTAAGGATCTCTACAGATATGCTCGATCTCAGGTCATTCCTTACGCCATACATAATTCTAATCATATGCCTCCCACTGCTTGGGTTGTACCTTGCTTTGCTATCCGCCAACAATTCGCTCACTTGCCACTTCCAGAGGACTATAATGAGCTTCGTCGTCTTGTAGGCAAGGACATAGCTTATATAACAGATCCAGGAGCTGGACATGGACCTACACTTGCAACACAGATTGCCATGGCTCGTCCTTTGATCATGGGCGATCCATTGGCTTACGAAGTATGCTACGAGTCCCAATGGGAGCCTTATTATATCGTTCATCGATCTGCACCCCTCTATGATGCTCGGTTCAAGAACCAAGGCGGTGATAAGCAATCGCATGCATTGCATTTGAATGCAGAAGGGTACCGGTTTATGATATTACGTCAGGTCTTCATGACTCACAAAGACCATCCTTCGTTTGTCTGGCCTGATGGGGGCTTTGAGAAATCTCAAAAGGCAACTACTAAATGGAACTACTTTGTAGAATTTATGCAAGAGATTGAGTATTTGTATGGCAAGAGTGCCAGATGGCCACGTGGATGTAGTGCTGCTGCCATTGGATGGCAAGATCAGAGAAGAGGCACCGTTGGGCTGGCTGCAGGAGCAGCTTGATTCTCTTATAATACCCAAAGTAGATTTTTTTATTGTTAGATAAAATTAATATAATAAAAAGAGTTTTCGTCTAGAGTTAACAAAAACAGTTACCTTTCTTTTTTTTATGCCTGTTTTGCTTGAGCATTTCTCAATTGTCTGCTTATTCGAGAAAGTTGTTTACACTTACTGATAGTATAATAACAAAGGCCAGAGATGGGCATAACACTGCTTTTTTTTTGTTAATAGCAAGCCATGCTGATTTTTTCTTTCTTTCTTTTTATTCTAAACATAATCAAGCACTGAGCAACTACTCAAGCAATTTTGAGATTTATTACTTGTGCTAATGAACTCAACCTTGTATGTCATTTCAATTGACCCATTTTTTTTCTTACACTTCGACTATCTATAGCAGTAGACGTGTCTTTTTATTATTATTATTCACATTGTGCAGTCATTATTATTTACAAGTGTGCTTTATCTAATTCTTGATAAGACTGTAGACAGTGGAAGCGGAGGCACCGAGAAGACCAAGAAGACCAAGGTAGCCAACAAAACCGCGAGAGCGCTTAGCAGGATCACCAGTAGTGTATCCACTGCTGTAAAGCATACGGCCTGCAAGGAAGACACCTGCACAACCACTAGCAAATTCGGGATACTTGAGACCACCAACCAAGAGCAAAGTTTGGAAGAGAGGAAAGATTTCAATTGTGTTTTGGTGGACGCGTTGAGTACAGTTGAAGACGTGCTTCTTGTGGTCCTTTTCAGCTTCGCTCTTCTCAGCATACACTTTAGAACAATATCAGTCAAAGCTATGCTAGCCAACTCTATAAATACATGTATACACATACCATAAGGATAAGGAACATTGGCAGCTCTACGAGCGACACCAACCTTGATGCCTAATGAGAACAAGTAAAGAGCACTAACTGTAGCAGTACCAAGGACCTATGCTTATGTCAATACTGGCTTACTCACCAAAAGAAAAAACCAATACGTATCGGTTTTCTTGTACTTACATAACCGTATTCTGAAGGAATAAGAAGAGCTACCATATTGAAAGACGAATAGAAAAAAAAAAGTCGAGCAAAAGCAAAAGCTCAATGTATTGCATTTTCATGCCTTTTTATGACACAAATGTTGTTGCACCAAAAAAGAATTAAAATGTCGCACAAATCAGAAGAAGGATTACATGGTTTTTCCATGTCCATTCTCAACTCCTACCAAATAAGGTAGTCGTCGTAATCCGATTGTATCTTTATCCCAAGTTGTTCAGATGTAAACTACAGCTTATAATAAAAAAGTGCTTGAGCACTATCATTCCGAGCTTTTTTTTTTACTAGGATTGATAGTTGTTTCTCAAGAAAAGAAAGATTGATTGATCAAAGTGTCGTGATTAAGTAACTCTTTTTCTGTATGAACAAATCATGACATCTTGACTAATCAATCTTGTTTCGAAGAACAGTTTCTTAATCATGATAAAAGTTTGGGATGATAGCTTACAAGTATATCTCTGCTGCAACGTATGTTCCCTATTTCGGTGCATTATTAATCAAACGCTGGTATTTTGAGCTGCATTTCAATAAAAAAAAATACTTTATGAAAATGCTGTAGGATATAAGCGCCTGATTGCCGAGAGTTTACAAATGGGTAACGTTACCAATATTAAGGACTACCTTTGAATTGGTGTTCTAGTGCTTTGAACATTTCCAAAACTGTTCTGGATGTATGATTATAATTTGACAGCAAGTGATTCTTTGGTCGAGGCTGTGTAGTTTTGAACTTGAACTGTCTTGCTCTTCTCCTACTGAGTCAGAATTCCTTTTACGCAGACATAGAGAGATTGATTGGCGTTACAAGATTAAGCCCATACCCTGCCACTTACCTTGCTGTCATTTCTGTCAAGAAAGAAAAAACGGCAATTGTTGAGCGTATTGTTCAGGATTGCACAGATTCAAGTCATTTTCAGCTGTAATGAGCTGGGTCGTATCAGCACGAACCATTTACTAGTAGACATAGTCCTCCCCCTTGCACACACTCGCTAACAAAAAGAAAAATACAGTAACACATACTAAAAATTCTGGACAGCAACTTCAGGCTCGTGAGAAAACGTAGATGTTTAATTTAGGGGGGAGAAAATTCAACATAAGCACTTGATGAACAAAAACTACCTATAACTCGCATCTACTCACAACACCTATGAGGACAGGGGCGGTTATGACAGAGGAGTGGATAGAGTTTTACTACAGAAAAGGGACGGATTAGATGATACGGCTTGAACTCATCTCTTTTTTTTTTCTAACACTAAGAAAATGGAGGTTGTACATGCTGATTCTACCCGAGTGCCCAGAACCAGCAACAATCCCAGTGCTACTTTCTTTCATCTTTTAGTGTAATTCATGACTTCACGATCATAAATATTGCAAAGATGAATTGTTGGGACTTCAGCAAGACTTACAATTCATATAGCGCTGCTATATAATAGGAAGTTTCTCTGACCAAGCAAAAAGCTCACCAAATACATATATATTTATTCAAATATAACTCTCTGACTTGAGCTGACGATTGCAAGCTATGTAAAAAGAGGCTTTTGCTATTGCTGTACAGTTACAACATGGTTTTTATTTAGAAAGTAAGTGGTAATTAATTCAAACTCTTAAAAGAGACAATTCTTTTCTTTAGTCTATTCAAGGAGATGTTCTTTATTTAAACAGACTCATAAAATCAACAACTAGTAAATCGTACCTTATTTGTTCTGCTGTACATATCTTCATAAGTGAGAAAAAAGGCTTTTCCTTTATGACATTGTTCCTGTTTTCAACTCGGTTCAGAACTGCAGTTCTAAAGTCTCTGATGTCCTCGTTCTTTCCAAGAACACAAAACTTGCGATCTCTTCAAAGATTGATTTGAGCAAAAGAAAAAAATGAGCTACTCATGCACTGCCAACTTTCTTTCTTTTGACTAATTCAAACAGATCTTAATCAGCCAGCAAAAGAATCCTTCGGCCAACATTTATCCGTTTAAGGGGAAAGTTTGATTGGCTCAGATTATTTTGTACCCAGAATATGTTTATTCTCTTTTTTGGTATATTCTTCTGTTATAAAGTTTAATTACTATAATCACATAGTTATCAAATAATAACACGTTCAACTTGGCTTGAAGCGGGGAGGGGGGTCTTTTCTTGTTTTTTTTAAAGTTTGATTTATAATCAAAAGTTCTAGTGGGAATAGACATTTTTCAGGAACCCCTTTTGGTTATAAACACATATTTTTATTCGCTTTTTTATAAAAAAAAGGAGAGGGGGGGGGACAATAAGGCACATGATCTGTTGATTGTCTGGTCTATTGCACCAAGATATACAAGCAATTGAAATTATGGATAGGAAATATGCATGACACTGGATATATTAAGCAATAACCTATGTATCCAATCATGTATCATATAGTGAGACCCGATGACAGTGTGTGAGTTTATCCCTTCATATCGATCATTTGAGAGACTACATGACATGAACAGATGTGTTAACATTTCCAGTTCCCTTTTTTTTTTCTCTTTTTTTTCTCTTTTTTTTTCTCTTTTTTTTTCTCTTTTTTTTGATTTTATTTGTATTAACTTATCCAGTAGATTAATCATGCAGAATAGTATGGACATGCAAATGAACCATAAAATATCATCACCTAAACCAGCTTTAGATTCTATAGCTTTATTTCTAGACGAAACTGACGAAGAAGATCAGTTACCACCAAATGCTACAACAGAAACTCAGGCTTTAATGTCGATTGAAGATCAGATTCCTCGTTATCTAACAGCTTCTCCCAGTAAGAATGTCGATTCATTGTTCTTGTATGATTCTAATAATGAAACATGACAGTACCTTCTGTCGAACTTGATGTTGGGGATACAAAAGGAATTTGGGATACAATCAGAGTGAGATCAAAATACTATTTACCTATCCTACAATGGCTACCTTTATATAACTTGTCGATCTTTTGGGGAGATTGTCTGGCAGGTATCACTCTATCCTGCTTACTGATACCACAAGCTCTTTCATACGCAACAGCACTATGTAAACTAGAAGCTGTGCATGGTTTGTATGGTATTGCATTTCCTGCTATTGCATATGCCTTTTTTGGAATGTCTAGGTAAGCACGCGCAATGATTTCAGGTCATACTGAAACAATGATACAAAATGACCTTCTTTTTTTTTTTGTTCAGGCAAATGTCAGTAGGACCTGAATCAACACTGGCTTTATTAATTGGGTCATCCATTGCACAACAAGAGCACATTATATCAGATGACTATACAATCAACCCTTTAGCTTGGGCTTGTCTTATGACACTCTTCACTGGAATCTTCACTTTGCTACTCGGAATCTTCCGACTTGGATTCTTGGATAGTCTCATGAGTCGTGCTCTTCTTCGAGGGTTTATTAGTGGTGTTGCTTTAGTAGTCATGGTACAGCAAGCCATCACACTACTAGGGCTGGTTGAATTAAGCAGAACATGGGGAATCACAGAAGCTTCAACAACAATTGAGAGACTTTATTTTTTATTCAAAAACTTTGGCTATGCGCATAAGCTCTCTTCTATTTTTTCTATCACTACCATCGCCTTCTTGTTACTCATGCGCTCTTTCAAATCTCGTTATGGAGCCGACAAAAACTGGCTTCAGCTCCTTCCAGATGTGCTATTTGCTGTCGTTCTCGCTATCTCTTTAACAAGTCATTTTCGATGGGACAAAAACGGACTAGCTATCTTGGGCAAGATTGACAGTGCAGGTATACCATTGCCATCTATCCCTTCTTTCCCTCCTGTCAAGCACATGAAGGATTTACTTGTGTCTTCTGCCATGATTTCTGTTATTGGATTTGTCGAGTCTATTGTAATTGCAAAAATCTACTCTAGCAAGCATAATTATTCAGTCAGCGCTAATAGAGAGTTAGTTGCCCTAGGGGTTGCAAACATTTTTAGTGGTCTTTTTCAAGGAATACCAGCTTTTGGATCAGTAAGTAACTATCACATCTGTATATTTATAGTTTGCATAATTCGCTCTCTTGTTTAAGGTATCACGAAGTAAAATCAACGATAAAGCAGGAGCTCGTACTCAAATGGCCAGCTTAGTAACTGGCGTAATTGCCATCCTGGCCATTCTATTCCTCTTGCCTTATTTCTACTTTCTGCCAAAGGCCGTGTTGTCTTCTATCATCTTTGTTGCAGTACTTTCACTTCTTTCTGAACTACCAGAAGACCTACACTTTATCTTTCGAGTCGGTGCATGGAAAGACTTGGTCTTATTGCTTGTGACATTCTTTGCCACCATCATTATATCTCTTGAGTTTGGTACTCTCTTGGCTGTAACTTTATCGCTATTGATGACAATCCGAGAAACAAGTTATCCTCGTATCTCAATTATGGTAAGTTCGCTGCGGAATTCAAAACTGATTGTTTGTGACTTAAAAGAAGAATCCTGTTTATGACTAACTCCAATATGAATCATCTTAATTTTTTTTTTTTTGAAACTTGACTTACTTTAATAGGGACGAGTCAAAGGCACTCTTAACAAATTCAAGCCCATACAAAATGACCCTTCCGAAATAGAACACTTGCAAAATGTTTTAATTGTCCGTATTGAAGAAGCATTATTCTTTGCTAACACAGGTACATGTTCAGCTCTTGCCCTAAATCATGCTAGTTGAGGCTCATCTTGCGTTTTAGGTCAATTAAAAGACCGCTTAAAGCGATTGGAGATGTTTGGTGATATGTCAATTCATCCTTCCGAAAGACCTCGACGACAGGAATCATCATACACGATCTTTGACGTAGGCAGCATGCCTACCATTGATGCAAGGTAAGCAAAGAGTTCAATGAAACTAAACAAGATATTAATAAAGTGCAAAAACAAAAAAGTGCTGTTCAGATATTCTATGAGATTGTCGAAGCTTACCAAAGTCGATCGGTTCAGGCTTATTTTATCAGACTACGGGAGCAACCTCTGGTTATGTTCAGAAAATCCGGCTTGTTAAATCTGGTTGGTGAAGACCACATTTTTAGAAAAGTGTCTGAAGCTATAGAGTTCATTGAACTTGACATATCAAAACGTAGCATTCACCCTACTTGTTAAAAAAAGGAAATTGAACGAATCGGAGCTTGTAATGACTCTTATGATCTCCATCTCTGTACTCAATTTAAGCTATATGTTTGGATCTTATTTTTTGTCTTGACATGATTGGGTTATCAATAAAAAAAAATCATCCATCTTTCAATCTATCCCATTTTTGAATTCCGACCAATCAGTAAGCCACTTGCTAATCTCAATATAAAGCAGCAGCAGGAATAAATGTTTTCGTTTTTTTTTTTTCATTTTAACTTTATATTTTCTTATCTCAAAGTTATTACCAACAATGTCTGTTAGACCTACTGACTCCTGGAACACTTGCCTCAACACTACTCTCGAACAAGAAGACAGAGAAGTCTACAACATTGTTGAGAATGAAAAGCTCAGACAATGGTCTGGTTTGGAATTAATTGCTTCTGAGGTATGTATATCAAAAAGAGTGAGAGAGAAGTATGATTGTTGACATGCGTATTGTGCCTTTTAGAATTTCACTTCTCAAGCTGTTATCGAAGCCAATGGTACTGCTTTGACCAACAAGTATTCCGAAGGTCTCCCTGGTGCCCGTTACTATGGTGGTAACGAATTCATTGATGAGCTTGAAGTTCTTTGTCAAAAGCGTGCCTTAGCTGCTTTCGGCTTGAACCCTGAACAATGGGGTGTCAATGTTCAGCCTTACTCTGGTTCCACTGCCAACTTTGCTGCTTTGACTGCTTTAATCAAGCCTGGCGACCGTCTTATGGGTCTTGATCTTCCCTCTGGTGGCCATTTGACTCACGGTTATCAAACTGCCAAGAAGAAGATTTCCGCTTCTTCCATTTACTTTGCCTCAATGCCCTATCAAGTTGATCCTACTACCGGTTTAATTGACTACAAGCGCCTCGAAGAAAACGCTGCTCTCTTCCGTCCTCAATTGCTTATTTGTGGTGCCTCAGCTTATCCTGCTGAATGGGAGTATGACACTATGCGTAAGGTTGCTGATCAACATGGTGCTTATCTTATGTGTGATATGGCTCACATTTCCGGTTTGATTGCTGGTAAGGAAGCTTTGTCTCCCTTCGACTATTGTGATATTGTTACTACCACTACACACAAGACTCTTCGTGGTCCCCGTGCTGGTTTGGTCTTCTTCCGTCGTGACAAGGGTGACCAACTTGAATCTCGTGTCAACCAAGCTGTCTTCCCATCTTGTCAAGGTGGTCCTCACAACAACACCATCGCTGCCATTGCTGTTGCTTTGAAGCAAGCTGCCTCTCCTGAATTCAAGCTTTATGCCAAGCAAGTCTGTGCCAACGCCAAGAAGCTTGCTGAAACCCTTTCTTCATATGGCTACAAGTTGGCTACTGGCAGTACAGTCAACCATTTGGTTCTTTGGGATTTGAAGCCTCAAAAGTTGACTGGTTCCAAGGTTGAACGTATCTGTGATATGGTTCATATTACTATCAACAAGAACTCCATTGCTGGTGATAAGTCTGCTGTTACCCCTGGTGGTGTTCGTCTTGGTACTTCCGCTTTGACTTCTCGTTCTTTGAAAGAAGAAGATATGGTCAAGGTTGCCGAATTCCTCCATAGAACTGTTCAAATCGCTTCCAATGTACAAGAAAAGTGTGGTTCTAAGTTGATGAAGGACTTTGTTGCCGCTCTTGAAGGTAACCAAGAAATTGCTCAACTCAAGAACGAAGTTGTCGAATTTGCTCGCAGCTTCCCTATGCCTGGTTTCGACCCCACCAAGATCAATGCCACTGTCACTATCTAAATTGCATCTTAGAATGAAACATTCACTTATTTATACTCATTATTCTCATCATAATGGTTGCAGTTGCAAACTGACATGTTCAACACAACTTCATCTTATATTCACATTTCTCTATATCTTGTAAAAAGTTCAACACATTTTTGTAAAATAAATATCTTACTTTAAACATCAATTCTTGCATTGATTTTATTATCGGAGTATCGAATTGTAGAGAGCATATAAGCATATAAGCTTATGGTCCTTGCATGTGTAAACTTTTGATGTTGTGCTACCTTGTTTTCGACAAGATCTTGGTATAAAAATAATGTTTGTTAAATATTATAAAACAAAACAGACTTGTTCTTTGTATTGTACTGCATGTTATTACAAATTCAGACTAAGGTAATCGTGCTATATGAATGAATAGCCTATTAAATTGTTCATTTGTGATCAAAATAGTATTGATAAACAGCAGTAACCTTCCCCCTCTCAAAGATCATAACAAGTTTCCTTCTACAAAAGATCAAGTGAATAGACATAAAAGCTCATGTAGAACAAAAGATTCAGCTTTATAGGATAAGGACGGAAAAAGCAATAAATTATTCTTAGAGTAAGCGTGAAACTTTTACTTGTGGTTTGCCCCTAAAATGAACTCCTGTTTTACAATTGCTCTTCGGTACTGAATACAGTTTCAATTTGATTTGACCAAGTATGTCTCAAAAAGGAATAAAGAGATAATCCCGTTTATCATCTTGAATCTATGCGACTTATATATTAGACCAAAGAAGCCTGCATTGTTTAAATTGAAATATGCATATCGCTTCCCCGAGCTGTGTAGAATCAAACACTATATAAAGGCTAAGCTTGACTGCATTGATGCTGTTTGCTAGTACTGATAGATTTATTATAAAAGAAAAAGAAAACGTCGAAAATTGACTTGCCTAGAAGAAAAAAAAAAGAAAAAAAATCCTGCTTAAGAGAGATTTTCTATAGCTTTTGCGAACGTTTCACAGAAAATTGATTATTTTTCCTACTATAAATTTGTGTGTTTAGTACACCAAAAGAGCTATGACCACCTGGTCTAAAAAAAGCTTCCAATTTCTTTCGGCGATGGGCAATGCTTGTATGGCAAAGTGCAACAGAGAAGACTCATTGATCACACGATGGCACCAATGGCTTTTGCTTACATAGCTTTTGAAGGAAGAAAACACGTGTGGCATTAATAGCAGAGTGAGCAGTTATAGGTTCGCTATAGTAGGCTGCAAAGAAGTGAAAGCTGTATAAAAAGTCCCAGGTTGAATATCTAGTATGATGGTTGACATTCTGTAGTTTGGGCATGTTAATGGAAAGTACGTGTAAATCTCGATTGATGGCAAAACAGCTAATTTGATTCGTCAACTGCCAAAGACCACCAGATTGTGATTGAATGATGCATAATTGATATGATTGCTGTTGCTGCCCAAATATAGACTTCATCGGAAGAAGGTTTCTGTCGTAGGTAGGACAATGGCTAGATGACATAAAAAGAAGCGACTTTGCTCTATGTTTGACATACATGTTCTATTTCTCTTGCTTGCTGTCACACTTGCCATACTCTTATTTTAAAATACAGAAGTTATGTACATTTTTTATAAAAGACTACCAGGCAACCTGCCTTTTTTTCTTCCTGTTCTTTCGCGCAATCTTTTTCTCTCTATTGCACACCTGTTTCGGAGTAAAAGAAAGAGATCAAACTATTGTTCAGGAAAGTCTTGCTCACGAATCTGACTTGTTGTGAGGAATGTATGTAATGACATATGTATCATTGGTTGATCTTTTTTTTTGACAATCATTTTTTTTAAAAGATCAACTACGTCTCAGTAACAAACTATGGTTTTGCCTCAAGCAAGACAAGTAACATCAATCTCGCTCTCGACCAGAACCTGTTACTTTATACTCGAAGCAAACAGATCCCCATCTATCAACAGTCTTCGATCGAAAATAAAGCAAAAATGACAACTATACCAATCAGAAATCACCCATCGTACCAGCCTATCTTACTTAGAAGACCAAGACCAAACAATCCCCGGCCTCCTCCCCGACCTTCATCCCCTTCCCCTTCCCCTTCCCCTTCTCCTAGCCCACCTTCATCTCCATTATCGCTTATGTCCAACGAAGGTTGCTGAAACTACTACTTGTGCTCACATAAGCATGTATATAGAAAACGTACCGTTGCAAAATTATACTATATCTCCACTATTCACCCTATAAGTCTACCAAAATGCCACACTAATTAGTATTTGTCTCATTATTGCTTTTTTCACCAACTTGGATATGCCACTCCCTTTCCTCAACCTTTCACTATTCCTTTATGTAAATAATTTTACTGTAGTCAATATCTTTCTGCCGTTATCTGTAGTTTCCTTAAATATGCCTATGTAAATAATTCTTCGTATGTTCATATCAATAAAAGTACTACTTGTTTATCTCTAGTCTTTTTGCTTTAACTTTATGTTTTCTTCTCTTCAGAATGACACTTATGTTACATGAGATCTTTTTTCGGGCATGGATTGTTCTGTACACAATCCTCGATTTTTCTAAAACAGTATTAAGTATATTTTATTTTCTGAGAGCAGACTTCTATTGTTAATCAAAATGCCCTGATGATTGAATTTCATTCCTTGGTCTTAGCAGCCATTAAATTGCAAATCTACCAAGACCAAACAAATCATCTTCATTCGGTTCATATACACTCGAGTAAAAGAAGCAAAACAACAACTGATACAACATATTTGTACACAGATACATATAAATGGAAAGACCTTTACATTCAAAATAAAAACCTGTATTATCAGTATAATTCAACAATGTTTCTTTTTTGCAGAAAAAATTGTTGGAATATGAAGCAGGCATTCTTATCATAGTTAATCCTTAGCAAAGAAGAAAATAAAACGGATGATGTTTTTGGGATACTTCCACTCTGTTTTTGAATGTTATGTTTGAGATGCGATATGAATTTCTGTTGTGCAATATACAAAACAGTTATAAATTTACTATCATAGCACCTTCTTCGATTGATCAACTTATAATGTGCGACGTTCAACAGTCATATGGTACAATTACATATAGGCTAGACTAATCATCTAAAAGACTTAGAAGATAAACAGTGATTACTTTGAACTTTTATCAAGCTTGAGAGGTGGTGTTACATAACAAACACACACGACTCAGAAAAACCGCTTGAGTTGGTTTGTAATATTTGACTATACTATATTCAAGAAACAACAAGCCAATAGACGACTACCCATCAAGTCTTGCACATCTTAATATCATTTCTAAATGTCAACAAGTACTGTATACACTTACGTCAGGCAAGCAGACAAACCAAAAACAATCAATTAAAAACCAAATTTAAGCGGCTTTCTCTTCAAGAGCGCTGATAGATACTTCAACGTTGTTTGTAGCTAAAATGTTTGACTTTATTTCTTGGGGCTTGGTTCTTGCCTATAATATTTATAGATTGTTTGGTAATACCTAACAGGGGGGGAGGGGAGGCGGGAAAAGCATAGCATGTATCTACATGTTTTGTGAAATTCTTGGTCACTAATTCTGATTATGCAAGAGTAGAGACAGTGAACCCGATAGAAGGCCATCAAACAATGTTATGAAGATTCGCTCTCATTTGCTTATAACAATCTGCTTATTCCGCATGTAGCAACACAACGCGTAATCAAATGGTGAAAAAGAAGGCCTGTATATCGGCTTCGAAACCGAAAAAGTGCAAACAAAAAGAGAATGAAAGAATAGACGAGTCCTGAATTAAAGACCAAGAGTCTTCAAGAAAGCATATTGATATCAAAAGAACCTTTACCAGCTTCATTTGAACATAATGAGCCCGTTACAAAGCCAGAATATATATCTTCAAAAAATAACTATGAATGTACATCCGTGTCTTGACATAAGCATATGAACATTGTTTCTCTTCAAAACACATTGCGCTTTAGTGTATATGCGATACTGCAAGGCGAGTAGTTAACTAGTGTTAAAGGGGCCCTCTATGTTCAGGGACATGATCTTGTTCATACTGTATTATTTTGCCTTCATCTTTTTCTTGTATTACGTTCCTCCTTTTCCTTCATCTTGTACACGAAACTCTACTAAAATGTACATTGACTATGGCACACTAGTTATCTCATCTATTTTTTCTTGAATTCGCCAAGCTCAATTAATCATGAATGGTGTTCTTATGACATCCCTTTAACATTTGCTACAGAGACTCTTTTTTTTGGTTTGAGGTTTACATCTTTAACATTCAAATAGTTTCTCATAGCTATGTATGACATTGCGTAATACCTAGTAATTTGGTTCTGATTCCTATGTCATATATTGGAGATTAAAGCTTTATCCGAAACAGTCCATGTATATCACATATGCTTAAGAGGAAAATAAGAAGCAACTGTTAAAAAAAGAATTATGACTTGGTAACAATCTATCGCTGTTCTGAAAACTACTTAATTTAACTCAGCTCGTGACAAACTTCTAAATTTATTGCTTGATGACATAAACAGGCTAGCTGTCTTCACCAAAGGAGATATAGCAATAGTATCACAGAGGCATGTTTTGATTTTTAAGGAAATATTATATGGTTTAAGCACAATAAATGTTCTTGAAAAATATGTGCTATTACAAATGAGAAAAGTAAATTGCCAATTTTGTCAAGCAAACTTTTATTTGCTAGTGACAACTATTGACAGGAAGGTAACGTTACAGTTCAAGGGATTGTTTTCCACACTTTTTTCGGAAATTACTAGAATATCTTTTGAGAAAAAAAATATATGCCTAGCATAACACTTTCATTCATTTCTTTAACTGAGAAATTTACGACAATGCTTTGATTAGCACCCTGTAAAAAAAGGTCTCTCATTAATTTTGCTGCTCAATTAAAAAAAAAAAGAAAAAACTAACAAGCATGATGGCTTGGATTACTTTGAACATCAAATGTGCACCAGTTTTATGTACGTCTTTGTTAAAATGGAGTCGCAAGAAAAAAATTAAAGTGCACTTTTAAAAAAAAAAGACAGTGTCGCACAATTCAGGAAAATAATGTGCTACTTTCCAGAAAAAAATGTCTCAAGCCAGCCATCTTTTAATGGCTGGACAACTTGGTTTCTAGCATCTGCAATTATTTGAGGAATATTATCTTTTTAAGTATAGGTTGGATAGGTCATGGGTGGGCTGGGTAAGTTAAAGACAGGTCGTGGATAAACTGAATAGATTGGATAGACGGGATAGGGACTTTACTACGGGCCTACCGTTTTCCACAACCTCTCTAAGCTTTGAGGTTTTTTGCTTGCATGTCATGAACCAGAGCTTCTGATCAAAAGTACTTTTGTTTTCCTTGATTCAATTCCTAGACATCACTGCTATTCAAATATTTATGAAAGAGAGAATAGATTCAACATAATAGATGTAGATTCAAGTTAATTTGCCACGAACTGAAGTCGTTTATTTATGATCCAGAGAATATGTTTGTGTTTATTGGATGTTTAGAATAAGTATAATATATAAAAGAACGTACGAAAATCTAATAATCTTAAGGATCAAAGCTGATTGTTGTCAATTGGCAATCAACAGCTTTGTTTGGTTGAATGGATTATTTTTTTTTGAGTGACAAGTGACAACTTCAGAAGGCTCTTGATACATAGCTTCTGTCCAAGTTTGTCATAGCCATAGTATGAAATATATTGACTGTAGGCAAAACAGGTTCAACTGGTCTTCTCATACTTAGTTTAAACCAATGCTTACTGCTTACACACTAAAGGAGCAAAGACAAAGGTGTGTTAACTATTTTGAACAGTGCATCATTGTTACGAGATGAAATAGGAAGGAATTTACAGACATCATTAGCACTATAAAATACAACTTAGTGCACCAAAAATACATGAATCAGTCTGGAAACACTCAAGGAACATTGAGCTGATAAGACTTATCGACACTATTTTGGCAAAAGGTATATACACGTCTTTTCTCAAAATTATGTTGTGCTTTTGATCCTTAGAGCAGAGGAAACAAATCAGGAAGGTTATTTTTGCTTAGGTTTCTTTATTCAAAATCATTGCATACTATAACTCTTAATCTTCGCGACAGGATTTACGACCATACCTGATAGCACCTCAAACCATCAAACTGATCCAATCACTCTTGAAACTGGGCACTAGACACTCCTCTAAGTACTTTTCGTTAGGTCGGCGTCAGACCATCACAGAGGCAAAATTTCTACCATTTTCAAAAGAACTTTCATCTGTACAGATCATCTTCTTCCAGTCTTCTACCGTCCAATGCTTATACTTCTTTGCAAATTCGGGCCTCTTCTTTCTATGAAGCGGGTTCAAGAAGCGCTCCTTCTGTGCTACTCGGCATCTATACCTCATTCTGCGCAATGCACGACGAACGGTAGCCTTACAGACCTTGACTGGTAGAGAGGACGTCAAATCAGCCAAAGTCGCTCTCCTGTTGAAAACAATGACCCTCTTGAGAATTCTCAGAACTTTTGGAGTGAGCTTTCTGGGTCTTCCAAATCCTTCAGCACGATCTGTGGTACCTTGCATTTTTTGCCTTCTTAATAATGTGTAGACACTGGAAAGCTTTACATTTGTAGCTCTCGAAATTCGCTTAGCATTCATACCGGTTTGGCTTAATCTAGCAATAAGACGCTTTTCTTCATCAGTTAAGTAGGTTCTTTGATCCATGTTGATTAAAAAAAAAGAGATAAAGGAGATCATTTATTCCATGCATTGTTGATATATTTTAGGCGGAAAATTAAAATTTTATCTTATTTTTTGCAACCCCACTGTACAACAAGTGCCTGAATTAACACGGACAGAGTTAATCTATATTTATTGAATTACAAAAAGAAAAAAAAGATCGCGATATCTAGGGTCACAGAAGAATGCACTATGCCTATATCTGAAAATTATCTATTCAGTGAGACCAGCTTCCTTAGCCATAGAGTAGAAGATGGATTCCTGATTTTCCAAAAGTGTCGAAGGAGCGTCAAATTCGGCAATTGAGCCCTTGTCCAATACTAAAATTCTATCTGAATCCAAAACAGTGTTGATTCTGTGAGCAATGGTTAAGATAGTACAGTTTGCAAATTGATGACGGATAGTTTCTTGAATGATTGCATCTGTTTCGACATCAATCTATAGCGCCAACGAAAAGATTATGAATACAATTTGTCTAAAGAAAAAGCAATGTGAATACGTACCGCAGCAGTAGCTTCATCCAGAACAAGGATAGTGGTTCGACGAAGAAGAGCACGGGCCAGACAAATCAACTGACGTTGGCCGACAGAGAAATTCTCACCGCCTTCTAATACAACAGCATTTAATTTGCCATCCATCTTTGAGATATGTTCACCAAGATGAGAAAGTTTCAGGGCTTGCCACAATTCATTATCTTCATGTGAGCCAAATGGATCCAGATTTTCTCGAACAGTACCGGCAAACAATACAGGGTCTTGGGGAATAATAGTCAAACGAGATCTCAAATCGAAGAGACGAAGACTAGATATATCAACGCCATCAATAGAAATAGAGCCACGAGCAGCTTCAACGATACGGAATAAACTCAAGCTCAAAGAACTCTTACCAGCACCAGTACGACCAACAATACCAATCTTTTCTCTGGGTGCAACGGTAAATGAAAGATCGCGCAAAGCCAGATCCAATCCAGGGCGATAACGAGTAGAATAATCACGGAATTCTATCAAACCTTTTTCAGGCCACATAGGATTGACGCCACGAACAGAGTTATACTTTTCTGTAGGCAAATCAATATATTCCTTGACACGTTCAACAGAAACAATATTGGTTTCAATTTCACAGTACATACGAATGACCCAATTGAGAGCCTGTGTGATACTAAGGGCGTATGAAACAGAGAGACCAACTAAACCAGCATCAATAGAGGAACCATAGATGATGCTAAGCGCAGCAAATAGAGCAGCTGACAAAATGATAATAGAACCAAGGAATTCAAGACGCACAGCAAGCCAACGATTACAGGAGATGGAAGGATAGTAAGCCTTTTGATTGTCATCAAGTCTGTTTTCGTTTTCAAAAACAAAACGTCTTTGTTGTTCATATGCACGAATGGTAGAAACACCAGAGATGGTTTCCTGGAAATGAGAATAGATGGGACTTTTTCCGACGGAATCTAAACGCTTCAATTCACGAGAGGTTGTTAAATAGTAGCGTTGGATGTAAATGTAAAGAAAGCCAAGAGGGATAACAACAACCATGAAGATAGGTGTAGAGTAAGCAACGATGGCTATAGTAGAAATAACGGAAAACAAAACGCGGAAATACCCTTGGAATGTTCTAGGCAAGCCCTCGTCAATTGTGTGTTGATCTTTGCTGAAACGATTCAAAATTCTACCAAGAGGAGTGGTATCAAAGAACGACATAGGAGAGCGTATGATAGCATCCAACATATCAGAATGCAAGATGCGAGCAGATCGAATAGCACAATAGACCCAAAGAGCAAGTGTCTGACCTACGGAGAAGAGAGCAGAAGACCAACCGATAAGGGCATAAACAGCAAGGTAATACCAGACACTGTTGTTGGCGCCACTCTCTTGGTTTTGTGAAGACCAGTGCTTCAACCAAATATTGTTCAATACAGAAGCCAACTGAGAAAGAAGCAGTAAGCCAAGTACAGTAATAACGCCGTAGAGAGAGCAAGACTTGGCATATTGCTTATAGACGTCCCAGTTGACACTACCCTTTGCGCTTTCTTCCACAGTAATCAAGCGATCGGTTTCAGTAGCATTTTTGTATCTAACGTTCTTTTTGAGAGAAACAATAGAGGCACGACGAAGGGTCTTGATACTGATAGAAGAGGCATCACTATTCAAACGTTGACGTGTACGATTATTTGAAACATCTTCTTCCCGAGGAATCACATCTACTGATGCAGTGTTACCCTCCAATACTTGCTCATCGCCAAAAGTTGCATCAGTAGATTCATCTTCTGTGTTCTTTTGAGTACCGTAGTCAGTGATAAGAGCATAAAGTTCAGACTTTTGACTCATCAAATCAGAATAGGTACCGCTCAAGTTGATTTTTCCTTCACGAAGCATGATAACATGGTCAACACGAGGCAAGTAAGAGATACCGTGAGTGACAAGCACACGAGCCTTGTTCTTCAAAATACCCTCAGGACCAATGACATTGTCAAAGATATGACGACCTACATGTGCATCGACAGCACTTAAGGGGTCATCCAACAGATAGATATCAGCACGAGCATAGATAGCTCTAGCCAAAGAAACACGAGCCTTTTGACCACCAGACAGATTGATACCACGTTCACCAATCTCAGTTTGATCACCACCGTTTAAGATGGCAATGTCGCTCTTGAGAGAACATGCTTCCAATACACGATCATAAAATTCAGGATCCCAACGATGTCCAAATACGATATTGTCGCGCAAAGAAGCGTTCATCACCCAGGGTTGTTGAGGAACATAGGCCACTGAACCACGCAATATAACATCACCGTTGACTTTGACAGTATCACCCAACAGAGCACTAATCAAAGATGATTTGCCAGAACCAACACGGCCAACGATAGCAGTTACTTGACCCTTCTTAACTTGGAGATTGACATTGCTCAAGACTGGCTGGACATCCTCTCTAGACCACTTGAAGTCAGCATTGTTGATTTCTACCAAAGGTGTATTCTCAGTGTACTTGGGGTCTTTGCGATAGTCGAGGCGGGTAACAGCATTCAAATCAATCTCTTCAGCAGAAATGTATTTCTCGATACGATAAAGAGAAACTGAGGCTTCAATAGTGGATGTGATCACATTAGGGAAGACGTTCAAAGGGAACTGTAAGAGACCAAAGAGAGCAATAGCTACAAAAGCAATATCACTTGTCAAAGGCTTACTGGAGGTGCATACATAGACGGCAAAGGTAGTCAAGGAGACAAGGAAGGGAATGGAAGTAAATGTGAAGTTCTGCACAGCAGACATAACACCAATCTTCTTTAATGTTGCCAGTTCCAAGTCATTACGGATATAATTGATCTTTTCCAAAAAGGGAGTTTCCCAGGCGTAAAGCTTAATGACACGAATACCGTTTAAGATTTCGTTCATCAACTTAACTCTGGCATCCTTATTACCCATTTGCTTCTTTTGAAGGGAGCGCATCTTGCGAGCAATCATGGTATTTAGAGGGATAGCAAGCAAAAGAATACCAACACCAGCACCAATACTAGGACCCATTGTGTTGTATAAAAAGACTAAGGCAATCACTATCTGGAAAGGACCACTCCAAACTAGCAAATATGAAAGTTTAGAAGACATTCTGTCTTGTCCAAAAATAATAGAAAAAAAGAATCGATAGACTTACTGATATGGAAATAGGTACATAAATCCATCAATCGTTGAGCATCCACACTCATATGGTTGACAATCTCACCTACAGTGGATTGTTGTCGACTAGCATTACTGAGCACAAGTGTCTTTTGATAGATTGCTGTAACAAGAGCAGAGCGGAGACGCATACCGGTCATGAAACAACGTTGGAAATATTGATGAAGGAACATTGTTTGACAAATAGTAGTCAGAAACATACTGATAGCAATCACTATACCGAAATAAGCAGGCTCAGGCTCATCAGATGTATAACTAGTTACCCAACCCATCAATTTTTTAAGAAGCCATGGTTGAGTAAACTGTAACACGTCTTGGAGAGCTTTGAACAACTAGAATTACAACCATTAGTCTAGCTCTCTTATTTTGTTAAAAAAAAACGAAAAGCAAGATTCACTTACTGCAGCCAAAGCAAAAGGACCACCCAATGTCTTCAAAAGAGCTCGTAAAAGGGATGGCCTAAACAAAATAGAAATCAATACTTGTGTCCTTCTTCCGTAGTTCATTTGTATGCTTATTGTACTTTTGCTTTGCTAATTCCTTTTGCCAATTCTGTTGAAACTGAGTGCTTACATTAGCAGATTGATCATCGGATTTAAGATTCCTATTATAGAAGTCAATTGTGTGCCACAGTGTACTGATCAGCCGATCGACATACCATAGATCTTCCATTGTTAAAGGCTTTTGGTAACCCAATCGCATCAATGGCGTCATCCATTCAAAAGTGAGTCGTCCAAAAATGTTCACTTTCTCTTCAGGAGATTCATACTACAATATAGGAAATTAGTTTCTTCTGTTTCTCGAACCCTTAACAAACAAAACTTTACTTCATCTTCTTCCAACATGATGTACTGGCTCTTGGGACGAGGTATATTTTCCAGAACAAACATTGTCACTGACAAGGCAAAAGCAATGGCAAACAACACAAACTGAGTAGAGTTTGTATAGTATTTATCATCTAAGATTTGTGTACGTAGCTTGAAGCCATCCACAATGATGATAAACAGCCAAAAGAACAAGAGCACAGCAGATGATATACGGTTGCGTGTGTACTCCAGATGGTGCAGTCCAATAACAAAAACCTGATACAATGTCAGTAAAAGTATCACTGAAATTGCTGCAAATAAGCAATGCCTACCAAAATAAGAATAAAAAGGCCTTGAAACAAAATCTGAACATCATCTATCCACTTGAAGCCTGAATCCAGTACAGAAAAGCCAAAACTTGCCACTGAGGTAAAAAATAAGATAAACAGAGTAGTCTAAGTCCCAATATGAGTTCAAATGTAACACTTTGAGCTTCAAAAGACATACCATCTTTGCAAAATAAAGCCAGTTTTTAGTCATATCAGAAGAAAGGCGTTCTCTCTTGGATAAAATCCACATTCTAGCTAAACCAGCAACAACAATGAAAATGAATGGTATAGTTGTCAAAGCGCTATAGATAGGTTCAGTTCGTGTGCAATTTCAACTGTCTATGCTTGACTTACACATCCTCAAAACAAGGTGTAAAATCGGGTATTCTTTCATTTGATAAAGGGCCCTAAACAATTGTCATGATTATCAGTTTATAGTGCGATTTGCTTGAATTGCTGTTCACTTTACCCATCCCTCGCGATTTTTACATATGCCCATTTTATCAGTATGGTGCCCTAGCATCCACTGATTTTCTTCCATGGCAATGAATACAGGAGAAAAAAAAAAGCGCTAAAAAAAATAAAAAGATGTTTTCGAGAAACTTATTTATACGTCAGATTTGCTGATAAATACAAAATCATCAAGTACAGTCACGCTAAAAATTGCATTCTTAAGGTTTCTTTAACCTTTTATTACAAAGAATCAAAAGGAGGTGCAAGCCTCAAAGCTTATTTTTATTGAGACAGTTCTGCTATATGTGTTGTAGGCTCATTTCAACAAGCAAAAGCTAAGATTAGTACTCGATATATATAAGAAAAAAGAAAGATCGCCTACAACACTGAACAAGATACTGATTGCTTTTCACCAAATAAATATCACGAGACACACCTAATTTTTGGATCAGAGATTGTGTGTAACTGGCTAACAAAAGACAAACATGATAGAAAAAAAAGGGGGGCAAAACAGTAGTCAAAGTATCAAATCAACCAAAAGGCCATTGCTTATACAGAGTCCCCAATCAAGCATAAATTGCTTCTATGCAACTGTCTAAGGGCCATTGCAATATGCCCAGAAAAATGCATCTTTTATTGACTTTTATTGTGCTCTTCTTGAGATGCGGGAGAAAAAGAGCCGGTGATCCGCTTCATGCTACTATGTACACTGTCAGTTGCATTTGATCAAAACGAAAATCTTAAATGTTGTCTGTCTTTCAAGTATCGGATACATTTTGCTCCGTGTTGCTTTTACAAATTTTGACACGTAATTTTTTTTTTTAGTCTCTTTTTTTTTTATTTGTTTCTGTTTTCAAACAAAATGGCAAAGAAGGGAGGTAACAGTAAAGCTGAAGCTGCTAATGCCAAAAAGGCTGCTGGTAAAGCTGAAAAGGACAAACAAAAGGCTGCCGCTAGTGAAGCTGCTGAAGCCGAAAAATGGTCTCAAGGTGCGAAGGGAGGAAGCAAGAAGAAGGACGATACTGAAGCCAAAAAGGTAATCACAAACTCTACACTCCCATGCTTCGAGCAACATTTAACACATGTATTTTCCTTTTTTTTTGTTAGGCTGCTGCAGCTGCAAGAAAGGCAGAGGCAGCCAAGTTATTGGTAAGTGATACTACAACATATAAAAAAGAAAAGTGAGACTCATTTGATGTATTGCAGGCTGATGAAGAAAAAGAATTCAAGAAGAAGCCTACTTTGAAAGGTGTTGACGTAAGTCTTAAATTACAAATCGTTTATGCAATGAAGTACTTGGTTTGACACTCTTGTATAGAAAAAAGCCAGTCAGAAATCAGCCAAAAACGAAGCTGCCGGTCATGCTCGTCGTGTTATTCCTGAGTTCTCGGCATCAGGCATTGATGATGCTCTCGATCTCTTGTCGCTTGATAGTGGATCTGCTAAAGCCAAAGATATCGAAAAGCATCCTGAGCGTCGTTTCAAGGCTGCTTATGCTGCTTTCGAAGAACGTGAATTACCTCGCTTCAAGACCGAGAACCCTGGTTTGCGTTTGAGTCAATTGAAGGAATTGATTTACAAAGCCTTCCAAAAATCACCCGAGAATCCTTTCAACCAAGCCAATCTTGTCGCTTACAATGCAACCCAAGAAGACGCCCAAGCTGTCAAAGGTAAGCTGACTTGGAAAGCAGTAAATTTCATAAGGGTTTATTAATCATTAATTTTCTTTTGTTTAGACAACAAAAACAAGAATATTGAGAACCGTCTTCGTACCAACTAAATTCAAAATCCATTCTAATATCTATATATACAATTGCATTGCCTTTATTTCTTCTAACTTACATGTACACATTTACATCCAATAAATAAAAAAGAAAAAAAAATATAAACAAAGCTTTATACATTTTATTAATAAGAGATGAAAAGAAGAGACAGTAATAACAATAGTAAATAAAAAAAAAGGGTGGTCTAATTGATGAATATGTATATATGTATATATATGTGTGTGTGTGTATATGTATGTATGTAATAGAAATAAATTACTGCTGGACACGAGCAATAATTTCCTTAAAGCCTTTGATTTTAGCACATTCTCCTTTAAGATTATCAGCAACAGAGGTGTCCCATAAACCTGCTGAGATCATTAAGCGTGAATAACGAAGGCATACTTCTTCTCTAAAATAGTCATAAAGCTTCTTATTGTATTTGCGCTAGTAGTACAACCAGGATGAGACACGATACACTAAAACACAATTATTTAGCCTACCTCTTTTGCTCTTGTATCCTCAGGATAGTGATGTGTTTGATGAATTAGAAAGTCTTCAGGAAGCACCCAATAATCAATGCCTGCCAGATATATTTCGTAAAGACAAGCTGCTTTGTTAGCCCCATATCCTACGAAACGCTCGTCACACCAAGGGGTGCCTTCTTTCTTAAAGATAACGTATGGCTCGTAGGAATAGTTGTAATCTGTTACTTTGTATGGTGCAGAGGATTGATACCATTTTTTATAATCAGTAGAAGCATGACCTCTTGTCCATCCCAGATGGAACATATCGATCTTTTCTGCCAACACAACATTGATCAATGCTTCTTTGTCTTTAGGGAAGAGACGCCAGTCTTCACCATCTTCTTCTGCTATGTATTCGAAGGCTGGAACAACAATAGCGCCTTTACCTTGACGAAGTACATCCATCAATTCAGGGTTCTTTTTGAGTGATTGTCTAAAGTCCGTACAGAGATGAAAATCAACATCCAGCATCATGATAAAATCAGTACGCGCAAAAAACTTGGCTACATTTCTCCACATATTGAATTGTCGATCAAACTTGTCGACTACAAGATGAATGTCAACATATTTTCCTACATCCGGATTACTATTGAACATTTCGTGCAAATCGTTTAAAATTACATCCTTGGTATGATCGTCATTCACGTGGATGGCCACTGAGATAGGTCCTTTGTAACGCGTTGCTAAACGACTCAAGACAGCAAGTCGATTATGTGTGACCAATGTAGCTATAGTCACATCTTCTTGATCAAATTGCTCCGTTGCCCGAAAATAATAAGGAATAATCTTGGATGGTCCCATTGAATCCGAGAACACTTTGCTGAGCACCAAGTCTTCAGCGATTGTTTGGTTGTAAACGCCTATATACAAATGAATAACTGCAGTGGGGTTGATGCATATGGTGACTTACTTTCAGCACTTGTCCAAGACACCATTTGTGGAGAATGGTATCGCTGCTGTAGCTGGCTGACACTCAGTGATTCGGTTTTGTAGTTGCTTCCTAATCTCGATGTTGATGATGACTGGGATGCTGGCCAGCTTGGGCCAAACAAGTGCAGAGTAGCGTACAGTAAAGAGCAAGCCAAATAGAATGTGCCTACTAGCTTAAGTATCCTTGAGACTGCTGAAGACTCTTTCATTTTTTTTTCTATTGCTATTCTCTCAGATAACAATAAATAAGAACAACAGCCAGGTAAGAAAAAGAGAAGAAATAGAGAGAAGGAGGGGAATAAAAGGGGCCTAAATAGATAGATTATTTACAAATAGAGAAGGTGTGTGTGACATTAAATTACACGCAGCCAAATTTTGTGGGACCTAATTGGAGAAAGTTAAAAGACTAGGTTGGTACATATAAGTCAACATACACATATAAGCAACTGTACTTTCAATCGAGTTGAAATCGTTCATAGCGTATTCAATGGATATTTATCGATATATTCTGGAGTTTTGGCGACAGTTGCTCAAAGAATGGACGAATAGTACAGAGAAAGGGCATAGCCTTGTTTCGAGATAATATTTCAAAAAACCAACTGAAATGGTGTATAAACATCATAATGGGAGCCTTATCACGATCTTCGATACGAAATTAGAGGTATTATATTCCCATTGAGACTTTAAAAAGCATCATTTTGCCATATCTAGGCGAAATAGAATCAGGTGTTTTAAATTGGTATTGGTAAAGTGTACAACCAGCTTGTCAAAGACCATTCGTTGAAACAACAGGGAGAATAAATGAAGAGTACAATTGCTATGTAAAATTCTATAGATTACCCTGTAGGTATGAGCCTGCAAGATACATCGAAGACGATTATTCAGTTATACCTTGGGATACAGTTCATTAGAGATGGAGAAATCCTAACGAATTAGGAGGTAGTGTGTATCTTGTTTGCAAGTCATGTATAACATTTGTGTTGATCTTCAAGCAATAGTAATTTCAGCAAACTTCTAAACAAAAGAAAAAGCATCAAATATTCTCTGGATTATCAAGATGTGGTGAATCATCAGTTCTAGTGTTAAGTAAATTGCCTAAGAACAGCTACTCATGTTGAATTGATGTCGAGGGCAATGATTTTTGTGACTTTACGGCTCTTGCTGTCCTGATATTCAGAGATAAAAATCATTTTCTATACATTAGATTTGCAATGAAAGATTAATCGACCTCTAACCTTGATCAATACAGATGTTGTTGACAATACTCCTCATTTGCAGCAGGAGCAACATACTTTGCATTTCTATTAGCTCTTGGCTTTTCATTCAGCCAAAAGCAACACAAAGACATCTCTTGCAGAAGGCACTGAACAGGTTGAATCACGAAAGCGTTTGGGTCTGTAGCCTCGTCGTACCAAAGTGCTGTATTATCACATCTCATCCATTAGCAGATAAAACATACAACAACATACATTAAAAGTCAAGATTTTTATGGAAAATTATCTCAAGTAAATAAGGCGACTATTGTAAGATGTTTTATCTCTGGATTTTCAGTTACAATAGAAAATGTCGCAGCATCTTCCTAAAATATCAGAGAATGGCCTGGACTTGTACAGCTGCATAAAGCCTACTTCGTGTGCAATTGATAACGGTCTTATAAGCGTAGTGTACTGGAAAGGCTTCTCTGCAGTATAAACAACGCGTAAAAAAGTCAAAGAATGCTAAAAGGTAAAGGCACAGGACTCTGCACCACGAAGGGAGAGACTTAGCTCTAGAGACAGAAACTTTCAACAGCAGTGCCTTTGATTGAGACATACGAAAACCTATACTGTTAATTCCGCAGGTTTGTTGAGCGGTGACTGCCTAAGTTTCTTACCACAGATTTTTATCTCTTTTTTTTTTTCTTTTTGTAAAGACTGAAGGGAAAGTCAAAGGGAAGGACAACTAGCAAAATAAGAAGAAAAAAGAAGGAGACAAGACACGAGAGGGCCCATATATTTATTTAGATAGCAAGACACATAATGGCTGGAGTTGACAAGAACCGTAATGGTAGAGAAGATGACATCTTTCAGCCAACACTACCCTTGGTAGAAGAGTACATTCGCGACTATGTCTATCACCTGAGTGAGGATGATGTAGTAAACGACACTATCGAGCGCATGTATGGGCCTTTTGACAGCTGGCATTTCGATAATGGATCTTCAGTACTCGCTCGAAAGAAAATAATACCAGCCAAAAGTGTTCATGATAAAAAACTGGAGGAAATTGAAAAACTAAAACGAGATATCCGAGAGAAAGAGGAACAACAGCGCCAAGCACAAGAGAAACGTTTGGCACTCGAGAGAGAGTCAGCTTTGGATAAAAAGAGAGTTCTTCAAGAAGTAAGGCAGCAAGAACAAGAAGAACAAGAGAAACAACAGAAAGATCTTAAAGCTCAAAGTGAAGAAGAAGTACAGAATACAATAGACCCATCGGTCATGAACAATGGCTCAATAGCACGCAACCGCTCAAAAAATAGCTACTCAAACAACATAAAGATCACCAAAAATAGTGAGACGCGACCAACAAGTGATCCTTTCGAATTCCCAGAAGATAAACTCACTATCAATCCAGAGTTATTGAAACTACCAAACAAAACCGAAGATGACAGAGCGTTAGATAGTGATTCCTACCTGACAGCTGAAGAGGACAATGATGAGGCTGGAGAACAAAGAAAAGAAGTGAAGAAAGAGCCAAAAGAAGAGCAAAAAGAGGATCAAAGAGAAGAACAGGACGATGAAGAAAAATTGTTGGATCAGGAAATTGCAGAGCTACACAACGAGTTGCAGAAGCTGAATGAAGTGGAGAACCAGATTCAAGTGAAGCTTTTAGCTATGAAAGTGCGTATGTCAATTGAAAAAAACCGAAAAGAAACTGCAAAGAAAAACAATATATCAAAAGAACCAACACCTGAATTAAGAAGTAAACGTACTAAGCAGCAAAAAACTTCTACCAGAGCCAGTAAAAAGAAGCGATATGTTGAAGAGACTCAAAACTTTGGCACACTTCCATCTCAACCGCTACCAAACTTTGGATATCAATTACCTGTTTATTTTAATCCAATGCCACTACGCCCTCAATACTATCTTCCCAACACACTCATGATGAATCAGCCGTATTTACAACATCCTGCTCAACAACCTGTTCCACCGCCTCCGCCCCCACCTCCTCCTACCGATTTACCTCCACCTATCCCTCCACCCCCACCCCCACCTCCTCAGGTATCGCAACAGACGCCTTCTGCACGCCTGCGTCAGTCTCATAAGCCTACACCAGCTACGCCCTACGCCGATATAGCACACAATGATTCACATCGTGTCAAGGCGTACGAAGCTACGCTTGGAAGCTTTCGGGAAATAGAACAGCTTGTTTCTATGCGTATATTTCATTCCAATCAAGAATTATATCCTTCTACTAACCCTATTCGTATGCCGCCTAAACCTCGTCGTTTGATTACAGTAGAAGGATATACTGTTCCTATCAACATGTTCTTTTTAGACAAAGTACACAAATACTCTTTTTTTCTTATAAACTATGAACAAATTGTCAAACTTATTTTAATCCTCTTTATAAATAGAAATCTGAAACAGACCAACAAGCAACACAAAAGCATCAAGGCTTTATTCTTCCTGCAGTAAGTAATTGCACATTGTGCAGCTCAGTGAACCATTTCTGACTTTGAATCATTTCAGGGCCAACCAATCAAGTTTGAATTGACTGATCTCACATACGAAAGTCCTCTGTTTACTATGCTCTATCGCAAAGCAGAGGGAAAGAAATTTGATGAAAAAATGTCAAGTGCAATCAATGCAGCTATTTTATGTATACCATCAGATATGGACTTGAGTACATTTCATGTACGTCATGCATACGGACTACCGCTTCATCCAGAAAAACTCTTTGCTATGTATCAGTTGGTGAAAGCTTTTTGTGATGACTATAGAGAAAAAGAATTCTGGGGTGCTCTTAAACTTGAACTGTCAATGTTTGTCAACGGCCCTTTGAGTGTGATTTTTCAACGAGATGTCGAAGCAACCAAAAATCAATTCCCTTTATCAGTAGATGTTCATTGGCAGAGCATTCTGTCAGAAACTACTTTTGTGGCACAACTGGCTAGAATTAAAGCCTTCTTAAATGATGTCTACAAGTCACACGGTGCATTTGATTCTCCTGGTAAAAGAATGAATGAAATCGCGGTTATGTGTATTATTGAAAAACTGAGCTTGTTTGTTTTGCATTAGAATCAGTAGCAGCCTCTGCTGTGACAGCTGAAGTCTTGACACGTTTGGTTCGTCTAAACGGACTAACCGAGGTCTTGAAGATGCTTACAGGTAATGGAGGGTTTGAAATCTCTTTGTCTAGTTATGCACCATTTTCCTTGACAGAGACACCTGGCCTTTACTTGCTACACAATGATAAGTATCATTTGTGGATGCTGATCTTGTATTACTTTGTCATGAAGTCATTGCCTCAGGGTGTCTGTGAAGCATGGATGAACACCCTAGTGAAAGAAGGAAAGCCTCAGATGAGCAAGCCTTTGTTTTCTATTGACTGGACAGATGCTTTGCTAAGCAATCCTCTTGACAAAGCCACTTTATTTGGCGCAGTCAACATCCTACTTTCTATGTGGAAATATTTTAGTCAGCTGGCATGCAGTGATAGCCGTAAGAAGCCTCTATTAGTAGGAGTCTTAAGAACTCTAGTTAGCTTCTTAATGCATACTCCCCAATACAAGGTGCCAGGTACACTTCTACTAGTCAACAAATTGACCAAGGTCCTTCTAATTACACCCGAAATTCGAGAGTTGGAAATCGAGTTAGAATTTAAGCGAAATGAAGATCCTAAGAAACTAATCCATCTCTTATTCTCCACCGCACTACAACGTCCTCAATCACTTACTTTGGCTTATCGTTGCATTTGCCTTTATGGTGAACGTGCACCTCACACCAACGGTTTTTACGGTTATACTGCATGTATTTTAGCATTCCCTCTGGCCAATGCTAAGTCAGATAGTGAGGCTCTATTGACGTTTATAGATCACAATGACATGGAAGACACTGCACATGAATATCGCCATCGACTTGTGCAGTCTTTGATAGATCAGTACAAGGGATTGGTAGGAATGATACCTTCTCCATCTCCTAGTGCAAAGTCACAGGAAAAAGCAGCATTTGCCTGGATCAATCTGCTACTGCTAACTAGGATACTTGGTGTTGTTAGCCCAGAAAAACAACCAGAGGTACGTCAGGAAATGGACACCATCTTTGACACAGGTGTTTCGCTTATAAATGAATATGACGGAAAGCTTTTGTTTTTTAAATATGCAACTACTTTAACTGCTGATAACGAAGAATAAATGTAAACACAATTGCAATATACCTCAATTATATGTTTAAAGGACTTATTTATTAATTACAAAAGATTTGAGCTAGAACAAAAGGAAAGGTATTTTTTCTCTCTCTTTTTTTTTTCTTACAATTTGGAGTGGGCGCTGGTAGAGACAATGTCGTCATAGAGCAAGTCGGGAAGGAAGTCATCATAACGTTCACCAGTAACATTTGTGGCAAATGCCTTCTTGGCAGCTTCGTATTTGCTTTGACCAAACTTGTCGTTGCCAAGATTCTTACGAATTTTGTCGACTTCTTCGTTCAAGATATTGCCAACATATTCACTTGTAACAGTCTTGCCTTCATTTGTACGAACCTGATGGTGCACCCATTGATAGAGTTGAGATCGAGAGATTTCATAAGTAGCTAAATCTTCCATCAAGTTGAAGATAGGCACACAACCAACACCTCTCAACCATGCTTCCATATAAGCCAAACCAATTTGAATGTTCTCACGGATAGAGTCTTCAGTGATAGTTCCCTTGAAGTTGATGTCAATTAAATCTGTGGCAGTAACCTTGACATCGTCACGGCGGATATGAAGTTGATTAGGTTGAGGCATATGTTCGTTGAAAATATCAAGGGCAATCTTGACAAGATCAGGGTGAGCAACCCAAGTACCATCATGGCCTGCAGTTACCTCGCGCAATTTATCGCTACGGACCTTGGCCATAGCAGCTTCGTTGGCTTCAGGGTTGTTTTTGATAGGAATTTGAGCAGCCATACCACCCATAGCATGGACACCACGCTTGTGACAAGTTTGGATCAAAAGACGAACATAAGCATCCATGAAAGGAACAGTCATGGTAACTTGAGAACGTTGAGGCAAGACAAATTGAGGATGGTTACGAAGCTTCTTGATGAAAGAGAAGATGTAGTCCCAACGACCACAGTTCAAGCCAGATGAGTGATCACGAAGTTCATAAATAATTTCATCCATCTCGTAGGCAGCAAGAAGAGTTTCAATTAAGACGGTACCACGGATTGTACCGCGGGGAATGTTGATCATGTCTTGAGCTACGTTGAAGATGTCGTTCCAAAGTCTATATTAATTTAGTCAGCCTAAATAGTCTATCCATGTAGTATGAGTGTGGGGAAACTTACCTGGCTTCTAAATGAGATTCCATTTTGGGCAAATAGAAGTAAGGCCCCTTACCACGCTTTACAAGCTCTTTGGCATTATGGAAAAAGTAAAGAGCAAAATCGAAAATAGAGGCAGAACAGGGCTCACCGTCAACAAGAACATGCTTTTCAACCATATGCCAACCTCTTGGTCTATTAAGAGAAAAAAAAATATCAGGTTAGCCAATCATAAAGAACCGGAAATTGCCGTCATTCCAATGTCTCTCTTTTTTTCACATGAAAGTATTCACACTCTTTTTTTTTTTTTGCTTTTTGGTTTCCTCCTTTGTAATTTCGCCAAAAATGGGAATTTACCTAACAAGCAAAGTAGCGATCTTGCCATCTTTGCGAAGAGCATATTTCTTTCCATTGGGATTTGTGAACTCGATTGCTTCTCGGACAGCATCACGTAGATTGACTTGACCGCTAATGATGTTTTCCCAAGTAGGAGAAGTAGAATCTATTACAAAATTTAATTTTATTGCTTACGAAGATAGCACAAAAAAATTACCTTCAAAATCGGCCATAAAAGTATAAGCTCCAGAGTTCAATGCATTGATAACCATTTTTCGGTCGACTGGACCAGTGATTTCAACACGACGATCTTGAAGACCAGGAGCAGGAGGAGCAGCACGCCAGTTGGGATCATCTCGAATATAGGCTGTCTCGGGTAAGAAGTTAGGAAGAACACCACGATCCAACTCTTGTTGACGCAAAGCACGCTTTTGCATCAAAGTTTTGCGAGTAGGGTTGAAGATGCGCTGCAAAGTAGCCACAAATTGCAAGGCTTGAGGTGAAAGTATATCAGCTTCAGAGGTGGTGACAGGTGCTAAAACAGCAACACCAGGAACACTTGTCTTGATTAATTTAGCAGAAGAACGAGAAATGACAGCAGACATAATGGACGTTGATTAGTAGAGAAGAAACAGTAAAAATGCTTAAGAAAAAAAAAAGAGAGGAAAAGAAAAGAAAGAAAGAGAAATAAGAGATAACAAGATTTGGAACAAGGAAATTTATACTTTATTCATCTATACAATATTTCTCTATCATGCATAAAGGAATAGCCTGACATATATACTCACAGTAGTGACTGCTACTCCACTGAGTCAAGTATGCTCTGTCTATCACATGCTTGTTTTATCAAATTCACATGTACTTTGCCGATGATGAAGCGGAACATATAATGTTTAGTAAGGAATACGGGTGTATCCTCCTTGCTGCTTTTTATTCGCCTCTTTTTTTTTTCTGCTTTCAAGACATGGCTAATATGAAAAAAAAATGAAAGAGTTAATTTTAAATTCCTTTTATCTACTCTGCTCCTGTGTAGCTATCAAATCTTGGTTTATAGCCGGATCTCATCAGGGTATAAATGAACTGATTTTGAAACTCAATCGCTTTTTATAATTGGATGTCCCGAGGGCATGTCCAGACAATAACAAGTTGTTTGCTTGACTTGATTGTCTTTGCATTTTGATCGAGTAATTTCATCTTAATCACGCTTATTAAAGTCGATGTGTAGTTGGTAATGGTGAAAGAGATTTATGAGTCAAAGGAAAGAAAAAGGCATCTTTCAATAAAATATTGTTTACTCTTAGCAGTTAGATACCAAACTTGAGATGCTAAGCAACCAAGAAAAACTTTGATGGTATCGCACAGTTTATTCCGAACAAGATAAGATGCCCATTGTTGCCCTAATTTTATCCAAGAGTCTTGAGAAATCAAACTAATCAATAAGTGTATCCTATTACATGTTGCTATAGAAAGTGTGTGTAAGAATATCTCTTTTCAGTGAAAAGAAAAGTCAAGATAGAAGATTGCATAAAGAACATCACTGATTTGTTAGAAATAGTCCTTGAATCAACGACAGACGAGCTAGGTTTGGTAGTTTGCGAACTGCAAAGTCAGCAGGTCCTTTATATCATAAGATTCAGTTTTTGAAGTGTTCCACTTTGTATTTCGAAAATTAATGCGAAACAGTCAATTTCGTCTACAAAAACTGAAATCTAGATATATTAAACCCTTTCTTCAGAGCGTATTTTGCTTCTTGGTAGCACATTCGGTCAATTGTTGAGTTTCTTGCTTTAAGCTCATTTAATTCTCAACTGACTTGGCTTCCTTCTTGCTTTCTTCTTACAACTCTTTATTTATAGTTCTCTGTTTGACTTCCCGATTGTAATAGCTCCGGAAGGATGTTCAATCTCGATATAGGAATGTTTTGAATCCAATGATGTTTATCAAATGCTAGAAATACGTATTTTACTAGTTCTGAAGACTGCAAGCTTGATCGTCTGACCTACATCGTCTCTTTGGCTGAATCATCTGATTGTGGTTTTATGTATAATTTTAATCTTGTCAGGAAAATATACTCAGGAAGCTATTGATTTGATTAATTCCTTCGCTTGCAAATGCTTTTATTCCCTCTATTTGCTTCGCTTACCCTTTCTCGGTTATTCAAACTAGATAGCCACAGCTTCATTATTTAATAAAGTTTTGTCTACTAGTTACAATGCTCAAAAGGCTTAAAAGTTCTTTTTTTTTATGCAATACATGTATTCTTTGAGACATTCTAAACACACAGATATAATAACTTGAAAAATATAGGCTCATGCCCAAACATGCTGCCAAACTTTCTTTGAAAAAGGAGATTTTGAGAAGGCTTCAGAGTAGACTCTGATAAGCACACGAATTAATTTAAAAAAGTAAAGCAAATCATTCTATTTGGTGCTCTTTATATGCTTTTATGCTAGCAAAAGCCAAGCGTCTTTTCTCTATACTTTACAGAGGTAAACGATCGAGAACCGTGTCTATGGGTAATAACAGACTTTTTATCTGAAAAGATCATTGATATCGAAATACCTTATCCTTGAAGATTTTCAAGATAGTTTTCATTCTTTGTAAGCGACTTTACCAGGGCCATACATACATATTGCTCTATTATGAAATGTATAATTCAGCCGCATTGATATAACGTAAAAACATATGGTGTCGTTGCTGACACTTCTAAGTTTTGCTGACGCTGATCAACTGGATAATAATTTACTAGCAATGTTTGCCAAGCCACTATCAGACTGCTTAAATTTATGTGGCTTATATGAATCAGGTGTATTTAAGAGTCAAAAAAACTGTCAAAATTATACATTGCAGTTTATTCAGGTTTGTTATTTTGTTTAAACAAAAATAAAATATGTTTGTATCATCATATGGTTTGTTGTTGTTATTGTTGTTTTTTTCTTGTTGAATATAACAATTGAGAACACGCAAGTTCATTCGCTTTACACACTTCATTGCTCTCTCTATAGCAATTGGAGTGTACTGCTTATGTAGCGCTTGCTAGATTAATATGACGTTCGTTTGAGGACTAGTGTTTCTAACCGTAATACTAGACTATAGGTAGATCGTCTATATATACTTTATATTATATTTAATGAAAATGAAAATGAAAATTTTTGTAGCAATAAAAACTCTGCTTGACTTTTTAAGCCATACCTCTTTGTGTTTGTTTTGTATCTGGTAGTAATTACCGACTTCAAAAAATACCATTGCTCTGTAACAGAAAATACATGCTATTTTATTGGAAACTTATGGTGTCTTTCCAAGTCTTTTTTTGTTTCTTTGTATATTGCTTTGATTCAATTACCAATAAGACTTGAAGAATCTGGTCATTATTCAGTTAAAAAGTACTAGAGAATTCTTATTCTTCACTTTTCCAAGTAAGCTGATGCCGAATATAGAGCTGGATAACTTGAGCTTAACAAACAAATGATAGATTTAAAGCAAAGCTGGTTAAAAAGGTTATCTAGTAATATTTGATTGAAACTAAAAGTAAACTAACAAATGTCTTGAAAGGCATAAAGTCGATCCAAACAAACTTATGGCTGGAAAATCCAAGTCAAATAGTATACACATAAAAACGTGCTAATGATTTTTGATAGAATAGCCTACTGCTCAAAAAATTTAGAATACTAAATCAATTTAGATGAATCCACTAACAATGTCTTTTCGAGGAGCATCAGATCAAACAAAGTGAAAAATATGATGGCAGGAAAGAAACAAGACTTCACCTCTAATGTAGTATCCCGAAAGCTGGTTTGAGAATTTCGACGCAAGTAGCTTTACTTGCTATTTATTTTTTGACTTGTCTTGATTCAAATCAAATACATTTATATAAGCTGGTCTCAAGAGAATGCACTTTGTATGCACTCTGTCTGTTTCTTTTCAGTCAATGGAAAGATCTTAAAAGATAACCCTACTCTACAAACATTACATTTTACTTCAAGCCCTAACAAAAAGTATAGAAATTAGTTGCATAGCCAGATCTTGTTGAGGTGGGTATAACACAGCTCTGGTTGCTTGTCGTTTCAAAATTTTGAAATTAGAAGGGTGACACAACTGACTAGTCTGTCAAAGCAACTTTGTTCCTGAAAAAAAAAAAAGTGAATCCATCAAGATTTCAAAGCTCCGAACCATACTCTTTGATGACGCAAAGGAACAGAGTTGTGCGGTTCGCCACTGGAATTTTCGGAGATGTCGAATCAAAAAATTAAACCCTCTGCCAATAATTGGCCCAAAATCGATAAACTGATATGACGGCATCATCAAATTAGTTTGCTATCAAAAAAAAAAGGAGTAAACCCTCACCCGTTTTTATTTTTAGTTTTCTTTCTTCTTTTTCATTCTTAAAGATGTCTGATATCACTACCCGTCAAGTCGGTGCTCTTAATTCCCTTGAATACAAGCTCTATTTTGGTAAGCAAAATTGCTTTAAATCAGCAAACAAAAAAGTTGTTGACATAGACTTTAGAAAAGAACGGCGTCCCCGTTTCTCCTTTCCATGATATCCCTCTTTTTGCCAACGCTGAAAAGAACGTTTTCAACATGGTTGTTGAAATTCCCCGTTGGACAAACGCTAAGCTCGAAGTAAGTTAAAAAAGAAACGCGCTTATTCGTGTGTATGTGGCTAATTTTTTTTTTTGCGTGCAATCAACAAATAAGATCTCCAAGGAAAACGCTATGAACCCCATCATTCAAGACACCAAGAAGGGTAAGCTCAGATTTGTTCGTAACTGTTTCCCTCACAAGGGTTACATTTGGAACTATGGTGCCTTCCCTCAAGTAAGTTTCCTCAGGCTGCATTTCATACGTATATTTAACACCATCTATAGACCTGGGAAGACCCTAACCACACTCACCCTGAAACCAAGGCTCGTGGTGATAACGATCCTGTTGATGTTCTCGAAATTGGTGAGCAAGTTGCTTATCCTGGTCAAATCAAGCAAGTCAAGGTTCTTGGTGTTATGGCTCTTTTAGATGAAGGTGAAACTGATTGGAAGGTTATCACCATCGATATCAACGATCCTTTGGCCTCCAAGTTGAATGGTAAGTTGAGGTGTATAGAAAAAAGAGAGATCAAAGAAGGAGGGAGATGATAGCAAAAAGGTGCAATATGGAAAAAGAATGTCATATTTACAATTTTTGAATACAAAAATAGACATTGAAGATGTTGAAAAGTACCTTCCTGGTCTTGTTCGTGCTACTAACGAATGGTTCCGTATCTACAAGATTCCCGATGGTAAGCCTGAAAACGTCTTTGCCTTCAGTGGTGAAGCTAAGAACAAGAAGTACGCCACCGATGTTGTTCTTGAAACCCACGAAGCCTGGAAGAACCTCATCAACGGTTCCTCCGATAAGAAGGATATTGAAACGTAAGTGACAAGACAAGTGAGAAAAAACTGTAGATTCTTAACTGTTTCTAGTGTCAACACCTCTGTTGAAGAATCTCCTTACAAGGTTGCTTCTGTTGACATTCCTGAAGTAAGTATAACTTTTATTTATATACATCATGTTTTGCTAAAAGTACACAATAGGCCTCTCCTGAGCCTGCTGCTCCTATTGACTCCTCTATTGACAAGTGGTTCTTCATCTCTGGTCACACTTTGTAAATTCTTTCTTGATTCATTATGAACAAATAAACAAAAAGCATGATATATAAATATGCTTTATGTACAGAACAACATATTTTGTAAAAGGTGTACATTTTGCGTGTAACAAACAGACCATCAAAGAGTAAAGGGTGCATGGATGGATGGTTTGGGTGATAAACAGACATTAAAAATAAGCTTTTGTTCTGCATTTTTATACATGTATGTTGCGAGCAGATACGTTTCATATGAATATGCATTGTTTGGCTTTCGGATGCATAAACGAACAATAGTTTGAAAGCAAAGGCTCACTGTTACTTGTCCTACATGAGCACGACATGGCCACAAAGAATAGCTTATTATGCCATACTGGATTTATGAATATTAAAACGAAGCTTCATCAGCTTTTTTTTTTTTTTTTTTTTTGTAAGAGTGGTGCCTAAGAACATACCAGATACACTTTGACTAACAACCTTTGTATTATGCTAACATAAAATAACATTTGAGAGCATGACAAGAAGTCTAGGCGAGACAAACTTTCTTTTGCTTCCATTCAAAAGTAGTCAATGTGTATGTGTGTGTTTCTTTCATCTTCCTTTCTCTCGAAACGATCTAGACTGTTCGTCACTCTAGAATCTTCAGCAACCAAGGCCTCATACTTGCACTTTATATTTGTGATATCAGGCGAGCTACACGATTGATCATCATATATGTCTTGCTTGCGGATTATACAAACTAAGCGCATATTCTCTGCTTATCTATTCATTTAATACAGAAACGCATACAACGAGATCTTGATCAAATCAATGACTTTGGTTCCACCCCCACTCTCGGTAGTGCGCATAAACACAATTTTGTCATATAACTTAATCAAGGTAAGGCAATTCTGTTCCAAATTAGGAGTGGTTCGAGTTTTGTCAGAAGTCAAGTGTACAGTTTCTTTTTTTTTTATCTCCTTATATTCAATATACCTCTTTTCTCTCTTATTATTTTCGGTATTTCTAGTTTTCTCTATAAAGCGATATGACAAGCTCAAAGGAACCTGTATTTGTTCAAAAGGAAGATGACACAACAACAACTTCTTCTTCTTCAGCAAGTGATGACAATAATTCTCTTGGTAGACGTACAAGTTGTTCTTCGACTGACTCTACCGACAGTGATCCAGTCAAGACATTCAATAAGCTAAGAAGACAAGGATCGAGAAGCTCTGTTCTTTTACAGCCTAGTGCCAGAAGAGAAAAAGATACTGGTAACTTGTGCTCTACTCGTTTTATTATTAGTTTCTTATTCTTTCAAGTAGACCAAAACACTTGGATACAACATAAAAAGCATTTCTTTATCTTGAGCAGTGCCGGAAAGCCTGTATGGACAAGGTAATCAACCTACTCCAAAGTATCATGACCCCCTTTTTTCTAAGGATGTATAAAATAGATATGGTGATGAGAGTCGATTGTCTTCATTGATGGGTGTAATTCAAGCTATCATTTCGTTTTTCCAAGATAGTGATGATACAATCAAGTATGGCACCGGAAATATATATTCAATATATATATGTGTGTATTATATTTTGTTTGAAAAACGGCGCTAACCTTTGAGTTGCATTAGATCCATCAATGCTGGCTATCACAAGTTTGTATTTCTGCTAAAAGGGCCTCTTTATTATGTGTCCGTGTCAAAGACAGGTGAATCGGATAACCAGGTAAGCATGACCCGGAAAGGACAGAACTGGAGGAATCGCCAACTTGTTTTATGACATAGATACGTGATCAACTTTTATATTTGCATAATCAGATTTTGAGTGTCTTGACCAGTGTACAACTGACTCGCATTTTTGAACAAAGAGTCAACTTTGATCTGCGCCGACTGTTGGGTGGCACCGAAGTATTTCTAGACAGTTTATCGACACTGTTTCACAACGACCATAGCTTTATGTTGAGTGGTCTAGAATGTTTGCGTTTGAATAAGACGATGAGAGATCAAGCAGGCGATATTTTGTTGAATGGCAAAGTAAAGCAGTTACTGTATGCTATGGTAGTAGCAGATGGCAAACTGGTGACCTTACTTAGACCTCGCAAGAACAGTCTACATCCATCTGACCTTCACTTGCTGTTCAACATGCTCACAGGGTCAACTACCTTTCATACAGCCGAGTCGTGGACACCATTGTGTTTACCCAAATTCAACTCCAAGGGCTTTTTGCATGCCTATATCTGTTATATCGAAAAGGGCATTTCCATTGTAGTGATCAGCACAGACAAGAACAACTTTTTCGAAATTAGCGAATGGAAATCGAGCATGGTAGAATCACTACAAAAGACAGGTGTATTGAAGCATATCAAAGAAGCCAGCGAGAAATCCTATTCAGTAGAAGATATCCAAGTACCTTCCTTACTTCATTTTATCTATAAATCCAAAGTGCATGTTCAGTTCACAACACCAGGATTAAGTGATGTCTATTCAGACGAGATAAACAAGAAACGGCTATTTAGAATGTATCAGCATGTGCACGACAGAATGCATCATAGATCACGACCCTTAAAATTGTATTATATCAACAGTGAAAAGGAAGTTGTTTTAGGATGGGTAAGACAGTCAATAGGGAGTTTTGTTTAGAAAGTGTGTACTCATATTATACTTAGATTACCTCTTCTTTTGAACTCTATGTAGTCTTTCCCTCAAACACGCCAAAATCACTGATTATCTCAAGCTCAAATCAACTATTAAGATGGATAAAAAAGAATGAAGAAAACCTCTTTATTCTAAACTCGCCCGTCTTCTAAAACTTTTCATCACCTTCTTCCTTTTCTCGCAAGTTCATAATTTCCAGTTGACCTTTTCCTTTACCCTCATTTTGTAATAAATCATTGATGATTCTGTACTGACCAGGATCTATCAAAGCAATCTAATTATACTAAGGTTAGCTACGTTTATTTCGAATTTACCGTCTTGACTTACAATCTCAATTTCAGATGCATTCGAGTCTTCATCTTCAACTGAAGTCAACATGGGCATGATCTTTTCACGCAATTTCTTGGAAGCACCTGATTGTGGTAAAGTTAATCTCAATCGCATTTGTGCACGTTGAATAGGTAGAAGCTGCTTTTCTTGAAGTTGCTTAATGACATCCAATGCCTGTGATTTGGGACTACGCTTGGGATTCACACTGAGATGAAGGTCTTGCATAGCCTTCTCGATCATAGTGACTGTATAAGGACGTTTTGTTTGAGGATTGATACAGTTATCAGTGACAATGTTGGCAATATCCTTCCACAAAGTCTCTAGTTGATCTGTTCTCTCCTTCTCGGCCACCTGAAGTTCTCCCTTCTTTAATACTTCCTGAATGACCTTATCGACCTCCTCTGTCTTGAAGCACTTCTTCAAGTCTTCTTTGCTGGCAACTTGACCTTTAGTGACATTTAAAAAAACGTTATGGATCTGCAATACTTCATCCAGATCAGTCTCTCTATCAAAGTACCACACTAAGTTAAGCAAAAAAAAACTAACTATGTAAAGACACTTACACGTTGGAGCGCCATTCCATCACCTTGTTCTTATAGCAAGCAAGCTCGAATCGCTTACCACCTTTACGGAGACGAACAATAGAGACGTTGGTGAGCCTAAGAAAACAAACATATTGATATGTTTAGTGTTATGTTGAACTTTTTGTCTGTGTATGGACAGCTAAGCAAGGCATACTTTATTTGAGTGTTGGGCTGTTTAATTACCATATTAAAAAGAAAATGTATTCGGATAAAGTGTATATGTGTGTGTCTTTTTTGTTTTTCTTTAAAAACCAAAAAAAAAGGCGGGCAAGTAGCCGGCTGCGGTAGTCTAAAATTAAACTTGAAAAGAAAAGAAAGGCTTGACTGATGCTGACAAGCTCCTAAGGTGGTACCTAAACGTCATGAGCAAGAAGAATGTTTCAGTTGGAAGACTCGATGAAAAGCAATTGAAAAAAAAAGACATGATCGGTACAACATGAAAATATCCTTAAAAAGACAGAACCTTGCCAGAAGCTTTCAATAGTCTCTTTCTCTCTTTTTTTTGTCTTTCCAAGAAATGAGCCAACCACGTGAAGTTAGAAGTCAGTCTGGCTCCACCCTCCAGGTCCTAACCAACAACAAGCGCTGAAGCTATATCAACAAGACGATGTGCAAGGTTCATCATTACATGCGTTATAAAAGCAACTGTAGTACGCTGTTTACATCTTGACATGGTATGTTGTATCCAAGAAGATCTGCCTACCGACAATGTTTGATAATGATTGTTTTACAACATCAAGTCAATTCTTTGTGGTACAAGTGGTTTACAATCAAGTGTTGCAAAGACTTTCCTTTTGATTTTCTTGTTTGAAACTGAGCATTCCACTAGAAGTTGTTTTGAAATATGGCAGATCCTAATTTTTAGCATTTAATATTAATATGCAAATTCATAAATTGAATGGCATTTTAGCGCTTGAAGCGGTTGTCAAGTCAAAGGATTGCACTCTTATATTGAGAATACTCTTACATTAAGAATGCTCAAATCAAGCATTCTCAAATTGAGTGATTACTGTATGACCTGAAAGGCAATAACAGCTTTGATGTCAACGAGAGGAGTTAAGGAATAACAATAGTCATTATAATATTGGAAAGCCTCGATATTAAAATCTAATTCTCGATGCTAAACTATTATCTGAGTTTGACATTATCTTCTATAGACCTAGCAATAATGTTCAGAACGTGTGTTGGAATAAGTTTCAAAAAAAAACAATTAAACAAATGAGAATAGAGGTTTTGAGAAGTAAAAAGCTAAAGATTGACACCTCTTCATGTTTCTTTTTTTGTACTATTAGAATAAAGCATAGAATTTACTTTTTATATAAAATAAATCAGTCTTTTAGTTATATCCAAAATAGAAAAACTACCTTGATAGTATAGGCTGTTTGTTTGTTTTTGTGTTTACGTTTTTGTTTACTATCAAACGGCGCTCAATCACAGCATCATTATACATTCAACTTGTCTGATACTTGAGTGTCAGTTTGATAAGCATACTCGTTTATGTGATATACAAATATAATCGTCAGATTTGACTTGAGTAGCATGGTGTGTACAGCGACTTTGAGGCTGATACCTTGGGAATTAACCTGTAGCAAGCTTATATTTCTCTTTAAAAACATGTGTTTGTTTGGATGCATGTATTTACTTATAGAGCTGAAAAATAGAGAGAAAATCAAATTCACATATGCATACATGGGGCATATATTATGCATCATCATGCCAAACAATCATGCTATCTATCATATACGGGCTCCGCAGAAAAGGAGACATGGAAGTAAAGGGAGACAAAGAAGTATGGCTTTATTTCTATTTTTCTTTTTTCTTTGGTATCTCCTTATATGCCCAAAAAGAAATTAACTATATTTTCTCAATTTCGCTTAAATCTGATTTTGCTTATTAGGGATGCATACTAACACCTTTAAAGTTACGCCATTTGATTGTTATCAAATTACCGCGGACGAATGAACAGTTGAACCTGATACTGTCATAATTCTGGATTGATTATGTTTCATCTTTGATCACAATCTAAAATATAATCAGAATAAACCCCACAAAATGCATATCAACACTTGATCAAGTGAGTACACAGCACAAGTTATTATTAAAAAAACAAGTTATACGGATAATAACACCGTATTGTATCCGCGGCATATGCATTTCTTACACAAGCACTATTCGACTTTTTTCTTCTTTTTTGAAATAGAAAAAGTTATGCCAAATCAAGAACAGCACAGTGTTCGGTTTACATGCAAACAAAAGCTTTAATTAAACATACTAGCATAACCTGTCATTTATGTCTTTTTTTTTACTTTATACTCAATTCAATCAATATTTTGTTCTAATTTTGTCATCTGGCTTTTTGCTAAATGTTCATCATGATACCATAAAATATTGATGAACTTGTCATGTATCGTTGTAATTTAGAAAATGGAATATTATATAGCTGTTGTCCCCATTAATCTTTTTCTTTTTCTATTGAGTTTTTTCTAGATGAATGCAAAGTAAGATCTACAACAGAAATAGCTCCTAACATTCATATTTTAAAGGGCTAAATTGCAATAGGTCAATGTCTTCAAGTACCTCCTGTTAGTGCTAAGGATAAGTAGATCAAGAGGCGCATAATTTCTTTCTAACTTTTACTAGATTTCTTCTTTTGAAATGTTCAAAAAAATTGCATAAAATCACAAAACTGTGAATTCGAATAATTCATCTGCATAGCTTTAGTAAGGAGATTGAAGCCTTACAGTGCTGATGATGATTGCCTTCTGTTTCTTCCTCAAAGTTTCATACTGGCAACTTGTCTGGTTTTATCAGTTTGAAGCACACTATCAAAACAAAGATCATCTGCTTAATCAATTTCTAAGCAACCTAAATTATATATGCTCAGCCTTCTTTAGGTTAAAAAACATGGTTTGCTCCTTATGTACAAAATTGACCTATACGTACAACACAAATAGAAGCAAATAGCTAAAAGTTGCGTTCTTTAAGTAATTGCTATGTTGATAAGATATAGTATTGCTTCGAATAGGAGCGATACGAATCTCAAGAACACGATTTCCATATACAAAGCTGAGTACATTGCTTCTTTAATCGTCCAACAACATAGCTTGTTGAAATCATTGCAATTTGTGTGTCTAAATCGAATTACCACTGCTTAATTTACGCGACCAAATAAGAAATGACACAAGTAGTACTATTTAAACTTTAATAGCCCAAGTTGCAAGGCATCAATAATGAATATCAACAATTCAATCATATAGCTACGAAGACAATTGCATCAATTCCTTTATTTGCTATTCAAAAACATTGTCTACATGTTATTATCTATTTACGACAAAAGTTGTAGATAAAAAACAAACATGCATTCTATGCAGAGAAATTAAAATGGAATGCAATCCTTTTTTTTTACAAATATTTGTGTACGTGAAGGATTTGCCTCCTTTTGCACTACATGGAAAGTTAAAATCTTCTCCTTCAAAGAGATGAGGAGTGTCAATCATATTTCAAGTTCTGATTGAAAAGCGATTATTAAAGGCGTATTTATTGTGAAATTATTATGATTGTATTAAAAAAGAGTATGTAACTAAGGACTTTGTAATATTATCAGTAAGGAGAATTGACAATAACAAGAGAGATACGGGTTATGTATGTATAGATATAATGACAAATGCTGAATGATTCTTGATTTAGTTGAGTCGACCAAGAGGCAATGTAAAATAAGATGATTGCTTAGTTAAAAGGCCAGAAAGAGCATTGTACCAAGCAATAAAGGCAGTGACAATACCCAGAGCACCTCCAGCAACCTGGCATGGAACAGACTCATTTAATTTGCCAGCTGTTAACATAATGAAGGTAATAAACAAAAAGAAGAAAAGAGAGATGAGACCAATATTGGAACGATGAGAAGCAATAAGCATAATGCCAGTGAAAATAGTCCATCCTAGCAGATAGTAACCCAGCGACTTCTCCAAGAGAGCTTTGTCAGTACCATAACTACCAGTGATGTTTGCTCCAGGAATAAAAATCAAACCAAAAGAGAGCCAGAATCCACCATAACTAGAGAATGCAGTAGCACCGAATGTATTTCCTGTCTTGAATTCCCACATACCAGCCAAAAGCTAAAATGAAATGACAAAAGATAAGTATAAAACTGGCAAAACTCGTTTCTGTTCTATGTACCTGAACAAGACCACCATAGAAAAATGCAAGCCCGGTAACAACACCATGAGGACCGGTAGCAGGTACACCGGCACCAGCATTATGAAGTGACAGGACAAAAGTAGTCAAAGCAAATCCACAAAGACCTAGAGGACCAGGATTGGCGATAGTAGGAACAGGAGCTACTGGTGGTGGGCTAGAGTGAGCAACTTGGTATTTAGATTCAACGTCTTGAGGTCCAGATGACATTTTATATAGATAAAGATAAGATTAAACTATTGTCTGTACTTAAGAAACAAAAGAAAGAAAGAAATAGATGGAAAAAAGACAAAGAATGAAGAATGAACAGCGCTTTTTATAGATAATCTGACAGTGTACAAACACAAATGTACACACGCACATACATGAAGTTAGTGTTGGGGGTGTAGCACAAGAAAATAAAACTTTCCAGATGAAGGAGAGTTTTTTTTTCCTTTTTGAGAAAAAAAAGACAGAGAGAGAGAGAAAGAGAGAAAGGATTGTTTGTGTATAGGAGATGTGGTATAAAGCGGATAGCAAAGAATGATAAGTAGACTTTTAAGCCTATTGTTTATAGGCCGAGAAGAAATTTATTTCCCCCCTCGATAAAGAGATAAGATGGTTGACAACAAGAGGATGGCGTTGTGCAGTAAAACTAATGTAAAATTGTTGATCTTAACGGAGTCATTTCTAAATCCAGATCTTCTCCCGACGCTTTTAGTAAGTGAAAAAAATATGTTATTAAATTGCTTCTGACCACTCATGTTGCGTGTGAATGATAAGGACCCAAGAATTCTAGGTAATATGATGGGAAAAAAATCGATTTAGAAAAACCCACAACATCAATAAAGACTAGACGTCTTTAAATAAAGAAATAAAAAAAAACACCATACTATTCAAGGTGTCAAATTTATAGAAAACTGTTGGATTGCACATTTCAACCGCGGTCAGATTCCCTTGTGCGGCTAAAAAGGTTGTTTAAAGAAATAATAGGCAAGAAGCCGCTTAACTGCGTAGAACTGTATCACAAGATTATTTTCAGAACTGTTTGTTTTGCTCACACTATCTTGTGAGTAAGAGAACTGTTCGATTCGGAAGAATGTATGGTACGATGTTTTCATCTTAAATCCAATCATCTTTCTGCTTCCTCTTTTTCTCATCTCAACTTATCCAAGTATTACAAAAGCCTGATTATGTAATCCTTCTTCACATAACAGCAGAGGAGATGTTGTATCACTTCTTGTGTAGGATAGAGTTTAAGAAAAAGTATTGGAACCAATAACAATGAAATAGTGGTAGTATGCATACAAGAAGAGGTTAAATATCGATAGTTCGTACTTTCCTTCTTCCGAAACGTGTGACGAGCGGAGTAAGTTCGGCCTGCTTGGGTTGCTGTTGCTCCCCCACTTTTACCCCACATTTTTTTTTGGTTATTCTGAAAATCAGTCTTGACACGTCATTCAATACACCCCAAGCTCACAACTGAATAAGGTTACTATCACTTCTTAACAAATAAACAACAATAGTGTTCACGCGACGCCTTATTGTTGCTATTTTAGGAATACACGCTTTCCAGAAATAGATCACACATCAAGAGAAAACGATTGCCTGCAGAAGAAATCAAGATTGCACTTGCAGGATATTCAAACTGCACTAGTAGAAAAAAAAGATAAAAGACTGTACAGCGTTAGAGAACCAATCGCACAGCTGTAGAAGCTCAGTGAGACTTTTTGTTCTGGCCAGCTTGTAGCTTTTGAGTCAGAGTGTTGACAGGGTCCACAGAGATAACCAGCATGCAACCACTGTTGCAAGCTTCAGCTATTCTCACATGCTTGAACTTGCTTCAAAGACCAGGCTGTGTCATTTGGAAAAGGTAAATGGTAAAAGGTAAAAGGTAAAAGGTAAAAGGTAAAAGGTAAAAGGTAAAAGGTAAAAGGTAAAAGGTAAAAGGTAAAAGGTAAAAGGTAAAAGGTAAAGGTAAAAGGTAAAAGGTAAAAGGTAAAAGGTAAAAGGTAAAAGGTAAAAAAGAAATGAAGAAAACGGCAGAGCGCTTGTTTGTTATCCGACATAGTGAATATACTTTCATCTTTGATTCCTCCTATATCTCATACTGCCTTGGTGTCATAAGAGTATAATCAAAGTACAGTTAGAAGTTTGTTAATCAGAGAAATTTATTCCAAATCTGTGCATTCTTGGAAGGCAAGAAGAGAGGGGATCCCTTTATTATCAAGCTTGTGTCTAATGAATATGGAGTGAGATAAACAAGTTGCTGTCAAAACAAGCATTAAGAATATGCAAAAAAACAAGGAAAGAAACTGTTTCTAGTTATTTTGTAAGAAAGGCTGTAAGGTTCTTGAAACTGCAAAAAAAATAGATATGCTTAAATGCATGAGCTGCTGACTTGGAAAGATAGAAAACATAGCTGAGAAAAGAATTATGTAATTATTTATGCAGTGAGATTAACCAGTCAGGAAGAGTTGACCAGAACTCCATATAAAAGTTTTATATAACGACATGATATACCGGTAGAAATTCTATCCGAAGGTGGGCCACCATTTGCTTCTTTATTTAACGCACAACTTGCAAGTATGATAGGTGCAAAGTACTTACTCACTCCAGCGTATCATCCGACATCAAATGGAATTGCAGAGCGATTTATGGCAACTCTTTGACGCATGATTCTCACCTATACCAAACAAGATAACATCAAGACAAACTGGGATTCATGTTAGAAAATCAAACATTTCACTGCTATCTACAGAAGAAAGCTTTTTCTATGACCGTTACTAATCGCCTTGGCAAGAATCTGAAAGAAATTTTGAAATCTGCATTTGATTTAGAAAATGAGATCAAAAACAATAAGCAGGAGCAAAACGAGCAAAATACTTACCAAGTTGATGACCAGATTTTAGTTTTCAACCAGACTCTATCTATTCAAAAGAAACCTAAAAAATCAATGTTTGAATGGTTAGGTTTATTCAAAGTTACAACAAGATTATTCGAAACATACATGTTGCTAGGTTGGAAAAGTATTATCAAAGAAATACATAAAAGACAAGGTACAACACAAGCTTTTTTGCACCTGGTTTGTTTAATGCGTGCTATTTTTTTTATATAGTATACACTTCGTCTCAAATCATGAGTTGTCAAATTGTCTCTTTTCTTCACTCAATTATAGTTATACACAACTATAGCTTTAAAGATTTTGAGAGACAGGTTTATACAGCACCCATTCAATCTTTCTCTCTTTTCTCTCTCTTTTACTTTGTTCTTTCTACTTTGCCTTTTATACTACTTTCAAGTTACTATACTGATCATATTATTGTCCTTATTGCTAAGAAACATGTCCTATATTGGAAGAAAAGGTAGGTATCTGTCTGATCTAAACATGGTTATTGATTTGCTTTTAGAGCTTGAAAGATATATCTTTGAAACACAGGATCCTGTTCTCCTTGACTTTTTTTCAAAAGAATGAATGTCTAGTTGTCATGACAAACAAATTCAAATCCGCTACCAGTTTGAAGAAAAAACGGGTTAGGTTGGTATTCCAACATTGGTAAGCAGTTCATCGAAGAAGAGAATGTCACCAGGTTTTAAATGCTTTTCAAAAGTTTCTGTTCGCTGCGGCTGGGTGCAAAACGCTCTGTGGAGTTCGATGTTGTTGCTCTTGCAAATCAGCTGCTTTGCTATGTGCTGAACGACACCAGTCTTTGTAGGTTGACGTGAGTATGCCCCAAGTCTAGTCACACAACACACTTTCAAGCTGCGGATTCTCTTAGAGGAGAGGCACAATGCTTTGATATCGAAAAGTACATTCTAGAAAACGAAGCCAGTTGTAGTAGTAGCAGTGACGGAAGCAGCAATTCTACGGCTCATGAAAGAATAGACCTTCTAATCACTACTGAAGATGAAGATGAAATTGCAGCTCTGGAATTTAGAGCTGAGAGGAGCATCAGCAAGAAGAGAAACAGCAGCAGCAGTAAGCATACAATATTGTCTTTGGAACAAGAGGGAAAAAGCATTCGTATCAACAAAGCTATTTTGTCCACTTTCCCGAAAGAAATTACATGCAACTGTGGCATACTCTTTAGTAGCTGGAGTAGTTAAAGCTACGCTATCATGCCCTTCCAGCACATTTATATCGTCACTAAGATGGAGTCCTTTGTTTTGCCTTCGTGCCAGAAAGATCTTCAAAGTGATATGCTGTTAAATGTACTGTCTGCTTTCTACCAAATGAAGGTAATGCATTTACGAACTCAAAGACTAAAACGACTGACTGAAGAATATTTAGCAGCACTGGGTGTCGACTGCTGCTGCCATTAGTGGCAATGACAAAGACAAAGAAGCAGAGGAAAATTACAAAGAAGAAGAAAAAGACATCGTGTTCTTTCCTCAAAGCTGAGCCAAAGAGCATTGTAAATAGAACATAATGCATTCGCTATGTCGGATAACAAACAAGCGCTCTGCCGTTTTCTTCATTTCTTTTTTACCTTTTACCTTTTACCTTTTACCTTTTACCTTTTACCTTTTACCTTTTACCTTTTACCTTTTACCTTTTACCTTTTACCTTTTACCTTTTACCTTTTACCATTTACCTTTTCCAAATGACACAGCCTGGTCTTTGAAGCAAGTTCAAGCATGTGAGAATAGCTGAAGCTTGCAACAGTGGTTGCATGCTGGTTATCTCTGTGGACCCTGTCAACACTCTGACTCAAAAGCTACAAGCTGGCCAGAACAAAAAGTCTCACTGAGCTTCTACAGCTGTGCGATTGGTTCTCTAACGCTGTACAGTCTTTGTTTTCTCTTGTTTTGCGTGTGTGCGTATATTAATCGAGTTTATTTTAAATATGGAAATGATAATAACCGCATATTTGTATATGGAGTGTACAATAAATTAAAGAATATGTAAAGCAGCTCATAAGGCAAGCCCGCCTTGGAACTCAATGCAACTAACGCCTTCCTCATAGATCTTGTAATTCATCAGAGCCCATTCTCCTTCTTTGTTCATGTACACGCTTTCTTTGCGTTCAATCTTACTCATATCAATGTTTGTATTATCATTCATAGCTTCTTTGTTGCTCTCCCAGATATTACTATGCTCTTGATGGCATGTAAATCCTGGCTTTACGTATACGACAGGAATATCTTTGGTCCAAGCAGCAGTACAAATGAATTCAATATCCATCCTGAAAGAGAAAAAAAAAGTCAGAACTTCAATTCGTTTGTCTTTCTTGCTTTATGTACCATGCAACGCCTCCAGCCTCTCTGTAGCCTCTGGGTATCTTCCAGGTATCTCTATGAGCCATTGTAAAATCACCAGCTTGATCAGCAACTTGAAGGATATTCATTGTTGAAGATTTATCTTTGATGTCATAGTCGTTTTTGCTTGTCACTGTAATAGGTGGTGGCAATTGATAATTGCCCCATGATTGCTCGCCCAAAGAACAGCTCTCATAAATTGTTTCATCGCTTGGAAATGCTTCCAAGTTAACAATAGAAGGTGGCAAATTGTCATGACTACCGGTTGGATAGAATAGAAGAATGAGTAAACAAACAAATATACAGAAAAACAGTCCTACATATTGTGGTGATCTTGATGCTGCAAATAAATATAGCCCTTTTTAAACACTCTTGACACAATAGCATTATGGAAATTGTGTGACCAGATGTCATCTAACAGAAACATATTAGAATCATCTATATGTCTTTTTATCCTTCTTTTTTTTTGTTATTTACCTTGATTTGTGCACACAACAAATTCACCTCGAGCAAAACGAATGCCAACATTCTTGCCTTCAAACTCATGTAAAGGAGAGCCTCCACGGTTCTGCATAATCTGGTGAAGAGAATTAGGTATAGTGATGATTCTGTAAGTGAGATAATTGGAGGCCCTGAATCTAAAAGCATCAATGACTCTTCGCTTGTCTTTGGGAGGATTCCATTCTACAATGAGCAACTCTATATCTGTCTTGGTTTTTTCTGCTAATACATAAGCTGAATCTATGAAGTTCTGAAGACGGTGCTGCTGACCGCTGAGAGAAAGAAAGAAAAGAAAGAACAATAACAAGTATTAGGGCTTAACAGATATTTAGGCATGCGAGGATCAAGTATTACCCAGCATAATTATCTACTCGAGTGACAATAACAATAGAAAGATAGGCAGAAGGACTTTCTCCAGGTTCAAGACACGATTCCCATTGCTCCTTTGTCATCTTCAGTTGTTCGACATTAGCGGTATCTTTAATAATTTGTGGTGCAGTAGAAATAGGTGACTTTCTCTCTAAGCCGAAGCGGTGTTTGTCAGATAGGTTGTATACAAAGAACAATGATATACAGGCAAACAGTAAGACTGCAGGAAGCAGTGCTTTCTTGCCAGATAATAGAGTCTTAAACTTGTTCATGATGCACAGGTTGTGATGAACAAGATGGAAAGAACGAGGAGAAGAAAAAAAAAGGAAGTTATTTCTCGGTCTAAAATTGATGCTAAAAAAAATAGACTGCAACGAAAATCCTTGATTTTTTTAGGCCCAGAAGATGGTGATCCTTACTACAATGGAAGCTCGATCTTAAACACTACCTATCGGATGAATGTGCCTTTTTGGAACAGAGCAACACACCTGTATAGTCCATGTCGTTTTTCATGTCTCAGGCACCATAATCACAATAAAAATTGTATTCATATACAAGTGGGCAAAATGATGTAGAACCAACCTAGAACCTAGAAAATGGTAGGAACAAAGGTATTACGTTACACGGTTTCTTTCCTTTCAGCCGAACCGACTTTTTTATTTTCTTTTTTCTGCAGAGATCAATACAATTGGACGAATACAGTAGTACCTTGCTTAATATTTTTTTCTAGCCCGAAATCAGAAGAGAAGATAAAAAAAATCAAAGACAAGTATAGTTGTTAATGTAAAAGCTGCAAAGAACTGTCTTGCCATATTCAACAGCTAGGTTCTGTAAATTGTGGGGGGGGGGTTAAAAGCGAAACAAATACCACTGAAATTTGAGAAAATTAGAGTACAGTTTTGTGACGTTTGCCTTCAGCAACTGAATTCAATAAGATAGAAACCGATCGAATCAAGACAAAGTGCAGCGTATTAACCTATAGTGAGCATGCTAATTTTATTATCAAATGTAGGTTTGGTTTGTGATATACTAAAAAGTCGAATTAGTTATTGTCAGGTCATGTGACACAAATCAAACACTTTCTCTTCAAACGTAGATCAAGCCTAGACCAGCTGGTAGAGGGCTGTCTCTTTCCCAAACCGAAGCAAACTAAAGTCAACCTCTGCCAATGGACTCGAATACTCTTATTTAGTTTCTATATATCATAGATAACATGTGTTTCATAACCAACCACATTATCTATAGACCAAGCAAAGTCATAGTAGTGCTAATGTATGCTTCATCTGGACTGTGTCTGAATGAAAAGAGGGTTGAGATACGTTCTTTTTGTATTTTTTCCTCTTCTAATTTCTGCTTCTCCTTTTTCATATACATACAGCAACTAACAAAACAAATCCAAAATGTACGGTAGAATTATGCACAGCGATTGGTCATCATCAACTAGACCCTACTGGAGTTTTCCCTTGTTTAGAATACAAAATTGAATTTCTTCGTTTTCTCTCATCATTTTTATAGACTTATTATTGACCGCAAACAAGTAACCGAAGCTCTATTAATGCATCGAATACTACAACTTACCAAGAGCTTTCTGATTAAAAATTATAACAAACAATTTCTAAAGCTACAATCAGGTCAGCCTTTTTAGGAGTGTCAAACAGTGGATAAGGTCTCAGGGTCCTAGGATCTTCAAGGAAATTCAGCCGTTGTCGTGGAGGCATGCTGCATTTTGGCTATCAGCATTAACATAACACTAGTATGAAACAAGCAAATACTCTCTGTTTATACATTCACTAAATGCGAAAGCGTGCTATAATAAAAACAGTAAGTGTGGGATATTCCTTTTCACCAATTGAGTACAAGCAAAACACTTGACAAAAACGCTTTGGTTTTACAGGAATATGTCACATAATAAACCACAACTACAGTTAAAGTGTGTCCTAAATCAGAAATACGATAGTTACATTATGTTAAGCACTAAGCACTTGCCATTGATCTCTCAAACTATAATACCATTGCAAGATTGCATCCAATGATTATAGTAAAAACTTGATTTCATCGATTTGAAGCAAAGTATGATTGTAGTTGATTTCTGGAAGTTAAGTTATGAGTATAGTAATTTAGTATTGCAAATAGTTTTTATTTATGTATTGTATGGAGTATGATATACAGGAGCCAGAGTCAGGATATACCAATGGACTTAATTACATGGAGAAGGAGGCTGTTTGTCGAATGTCACGGCTTGAAGCACCAACATGAACAGTGAACTTGCCAGAGGGAATCACCCATGATTTTGAATCAGTGTCCCAAATACTCAAGTGAGTCTTTGTCAATTCAATCTTGACAGTCTCTGAGGAATCTTTCTTCAAATGGACCTTTTCGAAACCACGGAGATTCTTTGGAGGCTCATTGGCACTTTCTGGGAATTGCAAGTACACTTGTACAACTTCAGCACCAGCAACGGGACCAGTGTTCTTAACCTTAACCGAAATGTTGACGGTAGCACCTTCTTTGTCAGACTTCTTGGCGTTTACTTTCAAACCACTGTATTCAAACTTGGAGTAAGACAGACCATGGCCAAAGGCAAACAAAGGCTCGATACCAGCTTGATCAAAATGCTTGTATCCGACATTTAGTTTTTCGGTATAGGTGACATTGAAGTTGGGGTCAGGCTTTTGGTTGTAGTCAGATGCTTCCTTGGCAATGGTGTATGGAAGACGGCCTGAGGGGTTGACGTCACCAGTAACAATATCAGCAAGTGCATTACCAGATTCTTGACCAGCAAGACCAGGCCATACGACAGCTTTGATGTTGGGGTGGTTGATCCAAGGCATGAGGACAGCACCAACTGAGTTGATAACGACAACAGTATTCTTGTTGGCATCAGCAACTGCTTTGATCTATCATAAGAGGAATTATATTAGATAATCATAACAATCATTCACATTGATTTTCTTACCAAATTATCACCATTGTTCCAAAGACTAAGGTTATTACGGTCACCAACATTGCCATCGACAACAAGATACTCTTCACCAGAATTAGCGGCAGCAAAAACGAAGGCAACATCAGCATCCTTTGCGGTCTTAGCAGCAGCATCAAGATCCCAATCACTATCAGATGATTTGATATTGACGCCTTTACCAAATGCCTTTGAAAGACCTGTGAGAGGCTATAAGGGAAAGAAATAACATGTAAGTTTTAGATTACCATATACTATTATGTCAGCTTACATCAATCAAGTAAGGGAAGTCGGCAGTACCAGATCCCCAACCCTGAGCCAAGTGTCCAATCAGACAGCCATGGTCTTCACAACTGTTGGGACCACTAGAGAGGAAAGTAATATTAGCCAACAGATTCTCATATCTATATTCTTAATGTATACACTTACTTGGGATTTACTTTGATACCACTACCAACAAGGGCAGCTGACTTGAGCTTCTTTTTATCAACAGGTAGGATACCATCGTTCTTGAGAAGTACACATGAAGCAGCAGCCATTGAGCGAGCCAACTTGTAATGATCAGCTTGGACGTTAACATAAGGCTCATCCTTACGATGGAAACCATTGATGCGGGTTTCAGGGAAGTCCTTGTCTTGTCCCATCTTGTACCAAGCAGCAACAATACGCAAAGCCATATCAGTGACACGATCCTCTTTGACATCTTTCTCGGTGACAGCCAATGTCAAGTTAGGACCAAAGTAAGAGTCTTTAGATCCAAACTCGATATCACCAGGCATGGTCATATCCAAACCACCGTTGGCAGCCTTAGCTGTACTATGAGTAGCTCCCCAGTCAGATTGAACGAAACCCTTAAATCCAAGCTCGCCCTTCAAGATTTGGTTCAATGTATAATCATCTTCGCATGCCCATGTTCCATGCAATTGGTTGTAACTACACATAACGGAACCGACGCCAGCCTCTACAGCACGAGCAAAAGGCCACAGATAAACTTCATGGAAAGTACGGTCGTCTGCTTCAGAAGTAGAGTTCTTTCTGTTGAGTTCTTGATCGTTCAAGATGTAGTGCTTTACAGTAGCAATGACACCTTCTTCTTGAATACCCTTGATAGTTTCAGCAGCCATGACACCTTGCAAGTAAGGATCTTCACCAAAAGATTCCCAACCACGACCTCCTTCAGGAGATCTCATAAAGTTGACAGCAGGACCTAATAGAACATGAACACCTTTACCATGGAACTCTTGACCCATGTAGTGACCACGAGCAAGGATAGCTTCTTTATCAAATGAGGCAGCAGCATTGATACCAGCAACACCAGAAGTGACATTACTTGCCCAACGCATACCCAATGGAGCGTCTTGTAAACACATGGAAGGGAATTTAGGTTCGGATACAGCATAAGTGTTGCCTACACAGAGACTGGTATTCCATCCGGTACCAGTGGTGATGTTGACTTTAGCTTCGAGCGACATTTGGTCTACAAGAGAGTGTGCTTTTTCGTATGCTTCATCCCATGAGAGAACAGTAACCTTAGCATTGACAACGCTACTAGTTACTAAGAGAGCCAAAGCAGAGGCAGAAAGAGATAAAAAACGCATTACACAAAGATATTTTATCTTGATGAATTCTGGATGATGCTTAAATTTATATCGCTTTATATACCAAAACATTGAGTACATGCTCTTTCTGTTTTTGTCATTTCTAAGGTCATACAGCTTTCCTTTCCTTTTTGATTTCTTTGTAAGCAGGTTCGTCATAAACTGAGTACACACCGACTTTCCCAATCCTCATTTTTTTTGTAGCTTCTCTCGGATTTTAAGGTTTGTATTATGATTCCCGTAGCTATAAAGCGGTACAGCAAAGAAAAAAATACGGGATATTTTGCGTTTCTCATAGTCCTGTAATACCTCTCAAAAATAGCTGTTTTCAGGAATCAGCTGTATTCTTATGTATTTGGAAGTCGTTGATGCTGTTTCGACCAACTATTACTTTGGACGATCCTAAACTTGATAAAAATAACTGTGCAGAAAGTGTTGATGATTTACACTTTCTAGTAGATAGCCAATTGTACAACTATACTAACTTCATCTTACTACCAAGGTTACCTGATAAAAATAGCATTATTTTGTGCACATTTCAACCAAGTTTCCTTTTAGTTGAGTGATGGGAACATGGTACTCATTTGAGAGAAATTGAACAATCTGGGATTCTACAATAAAACAGTGTCAATTTCATATTTGGGTTCTAAAAGTGTCTCCAAGTTGTCAAAGCAAGGTAACCTTTAAGCCAAAAAAGAAGAAATGAGATTTTTGCATCTATTTTCTCCTTCCGGATGTAGAGAGTGTAGTCCTTTTTGAGTCTGAAGAAGGCTCATCAAAGTACTGACTTTACGGAAACAGTTAGATGATCCAACTTTTGTTTACTGGGCAAGTATTTGTACTACGAGAAAGAAGAAACCCAAAAAAAAGCAAGTAAAATGATTGGTGATCTTATGTTGGCAAATTTGTATAGAAGTTCAAGCTATTCAAGTAACCTTTTAAACCAGATTCTAATGCTATATTTATATTATCTTTTATTTTACAGATAAAGATAATGATGAAAGACTAGAAAAAAATATCGAAATAATGATATTAGATAGCAATGCCTCTTATGCAAAAAAAAAAAAAAAAAAAAAAAATCGGATTTCTTTCCAAAACATTGTTTGGCTTACTTTTGTAACCATTTTCTCTCTGTTGTAATATACACCATTTCCAAAAATAGATCGCACAAGCACAAATTTTTTTTTACACATTGCACACTAACTGAACTAGTTTTGCACACATAGAAAGTAAGGATTGCATAATCTCTGGTTAGTTCAAAAGTAAGGTATAATTATAAAGAATATCTTCAAATACTACATGTGCAGATCATCTTCTCTTCGTCAACTTCAAGAAGACCCAACTGTTCATCTTCAAGGGTTTGGAAAATTTTTTGTTGTTCCTGAAGGTCAACCTGTATAATTTAAATATGACTTAGTATAAGACACTTACAAAACTTCTTTAAACAATAAAGAAAAAGGCTTATGTAAAGCAAAGCAAAAATATCGTACACCTGAATCAACTGTTTTCTTTCTTTAGAGACCAGTGGCAACACAGCTGAACCACATTCCACAGCTTTCCAACTTTTTGCGTTTTTTAACGAGTATCTGATTAAAGTCATGGATGTTTGAATAACATGTACTGAATAAACATGCACTCTTTCCATAGTATTTCTTGACACGTTTGAGTATTTGTTCAAGAGCGTAATCAAAGTTAGTCGATATGTTCAAGCTATAAAGTATAATTACATTAGAATTTTTTTATGTTATATATCAATATAACTTACCCGGATGATTCAATCACAATACTTGTATTATTATTATCGCTGATTCCAATACCATCAAGCAGTGTAGAAGTATCAGGCTTCTGCTGTTGTGCGAAAAAAATCCCTGCCGCTGTTTTCTTGTCTTTTATTTTCGCACCTTAAAACCATTTTAATATACATATTGCTTTATCTGCAGTTCTAGCACTTACCATTTAAACGACAATAGCCCAGTAATATTCAGTGTAGAATTATTTAATTTTATTGTTGAATAGTTTTTAAATAATTGATAAAGAGACACACGTCAAGATAGAGGTGTGCTCGGAAGTATAGGAAATAAGAAAGAACCCAGTAATATTCCCAAAGTACTTGAACATTTGAGAAGCTGTCTCAACAAATATTGTTCGTTCATTCATGATAGGTATGGGAGTTGTTCTCTTCATGTTCACAGCAAAGTCGATTAGCGAGAATTTTAAGAATCTGTTAAATGAGCCATCATATGTCATTTCCGCCTATTCACAGTGACGGTCACCAACAAATTCGTTACTGGCAATTTCTAACAGAACAGCTGAATTATGTAAGCGTAGTTTCCTTTCACAATCTCTGTAATGTTCTAAGAACCGTTTCTTGCAACTCGGCTGCTGGAAGTATTCCAAGAATTTTTTAGCAAGGCTTTTTTCAGATTTGATACTGTGTCCACTGCCGATAAAGTTTGAATAAGTTCCCCGCGCTAACATTTTGGCCCTTCGGTGAGGTAGCTAAAGCTCAGCCAATGAGAATAGCGCGTCCGTAAAATTCATGCAAATTATCCTTCATATGTAAATTGAGGCATAAAGAGCATATAATTATTGTTCATACATAAGAAAATCTCTTGCAGTTGAAAGAATGGCAGACAAAAGTGAGTGGCCATCTTGGTCTTGATCTTGGCTTAATTTCAATGATGCAAAAATGGCTGTTGTACAGCTGAAGAAGGATTGGAAGGGTGGAAGAAGGAGAGGAGAAGTAATGAACAAAAGTATAAATACGACAATATAGTCATTGACTTCTTACAACAATAGTTTATCTTTGCTCTCTATTTTTGTATGCATTAGATATTTTACCAACCAACCATTCGCATCTCAAACACATCATCAAAATGGTACCATTGAAACGATAGCGGATTGCACTAAAAAGACAGATATAAATAACCATTTGGCTTATCTTCAAGACAACACTAGGCGTCTCTCCTTTTCTTATCATGCTGCATGCAAACTCAAAGTCTTCGGGAGCAAGCTTTCTGTAAACAGTATATGTCGACAAGTCATTGCTCAGAGCATGGTTATGCTTGATAGTGACTTGTCGAACCTCCTAAGGATTTTCAATATCACATACCTTACTGGGGTAGATACGCAAAGGACATTCCTTTCTGCCAGACTTGTGAGCTTTGGTGCTCTTTTGGTTGGCTAATAGAGTGTTTCCCGTTCCTTTGCTAATTTCGTTATACTTTTTTGATAACATCTTACTGTTGGCATCTTTTTCAGCCTCGTCTTTTTCTTCTTCGACTTTAGGCTTCATGGCTTTTCTGTAAACGCCACCATGTCCACATTGCAAAGTGATAAAACGATTTTTGGCGCTCTTGCCAGTAGTGATGGGACAGTTAAACTACTTGCCCATCTCCTGATCCTTTTCCCTGAGCTCTTTAATGCTCTTAAACTTTGCACCTACAAAAAATGCCTTGCGCAACTCCTCATTCATGTTGTGAGAAGACTGATTAAAGTCGATTTCGTTATCGAGATGTATTCAAAAAGTTTCATCATGAAATTTATCTGTGATTGATAGCCATTCTACAAGAAATAGACCTGAATGAAACACGATATCATAGTATGCTTGAGAAGAGAGAGCTTTCTAACCATGCCATCCTGGTTCATTTAAGCCTATTTCTTGTAGAATGGCTATCAATCACAGATAAATTTCATGATGAAACTTTCTGAATACATCTCTAACACGCGCTAACATTCTTTTTCGGGCTTTGAATTCACGCTATTCTCATTGGCTGAGCTTTAGCTACCTCATAGAAGGGCCAGAATGTTAGCGCGGGGAACTTTATTCTTTATTTTTGAGAAAACGCCAAATTCCATAAGTTTGACTGTACACATGACTTTTATGGCACACCAGGGACTGTTTTTAAACGATTAGATAATGATTCCAAAACTTCTGTTGTCGGAAAAATTTCCTTATATGTGTAACAGATTTAGGATATACTTCATTCTCCTAAAAGCCTTGATTTGCTGCAACTCCTGTCTTGCCTTTGACAAAAGAAGAACAGCGAGCGCGGTAGTTCATATACAAAAATGAAACGTAACGTGAGTGAATGGGATATTTATTGTATTCAGCTTGGTCCAATTGATCACAGGAAATCTCTCGCTTTTGATTAAATAACAACGAATTTCTATTTGAGGCAACGATACAAAACTAACCACTTTGATGAAGCGTTGTTTTATTGCTTTTTATTTTTTTAGCTACAGTAATGACTAATTTGGATCTAGAGATACAAGTAGAGCACAAAATCAGACGCGAGGCGAGATAAAAACAATCAAGTTTATCGCCTGATTTATAAATGAATGGTGTTTATGAGAGTTAGTACGAATTCCTATATTAAAAACCCTAAAGGTATAGACTTCAAATGGCCGAAACAAGCGAAAGTCTCTATGTGAAGCAAAAGCAAACGGAAAAAAAAAGAAAATAGTTCTATAGGAAGGAATGAGCGATAGGTTTTTAATCTTGCAAGGTGTTTTAGTCTACATGATAACCCGATGTTTGATGCTATTGATAGACATGTTGCCTACTACCTTAATCACTATTTTTCTTTTATCGCAAAACTTGAGCTACTCTTTCAAATACGCTCTCTCAGTTTGATATGTTACACACATCGAAATGTGTAGCTGTGTTTCTTCGATTTCTTATTTCCCAAAGCTTTTGTTACTGTAAATTCTATATAGCATTTGTTGTTATTGACTTATTTTTGGGAAAACTAAATGGGAATTCATCAAGAATCGGTGAAAGTTCTCCAGGGTCTATCCTTGATTTCAATATGTACTATGTAATGCTTTGCTCTCTTCAGTGTTGGTTGCATCAATTAGAATATCTAGAAGTATAGTGTCATTGCTCCTAACATAACTGTTTTTAACAATATTACAAATCTATCGATTTCACACGAGTCTGGTCAATGGTGCAAGAAATAGTAAGAGTGTATGCTCTGTAAAAGAGACATGCTAAATAGCATTAATAATAGCTTAACAAGCGGGTTGGCTTATTTATTGAAAAGAGTGATTATGACACTGTATTTCTAATGGTATTTGTGTAAAACATTCAACGTATATGATTAAGGGTGAAGTGTGAATAGTAATGATAGGTAGAGACACAAAATAAAACAGACATCTCCATCCGAGTTTATTACGTTTGTCGCGCTCCTCTTTCTTTGGAGTCAATATTGTCTTGTTGTACATGCATCTGTTGCTTAGCGCTCATCATGAGCTAAACGGTCAGCTTAAAAGCTGGATCCTAATGTTTGTTGATTCCAGCAATAGGAATCGATGACTGGACAACCTCAAGTGTAGACCTACCAACTAATCTAGCTCAGCAAGGTTGAGATCAGAGTCAACTTGGAATTCGCATGAAAAGGATTTACATCTTCCTTGAATCTGAAGCTACACTTCACAGTTTTAATTTTTTTTTGTGCACAAACTATTTCCAAAAAAGGTGTGTCTCATGCCTTTTTTTAGTGCCTTTTCGCTTTTTGAGCCATCAAACGCCATGTCAGATGTTAACGAAGAGAATAAAAAAGAAAAGAATGTCAACTTCGGAGCAGCCTGCTTCCGTTGTCGAGGCTTTAGGTATTTTGACTTTCTATTTGTGGCGAGCCGATGACTAACATGCTTAGTTTAGACATGCTTGTGACAGAAAGAAGCCTTCTTGCTCACGATGTTGTCGCAAAGGCATAACCTGCATCTATCCAGAAGCTGCTCCTACCATTAAAAATCTTCAGAAAGCGACAGAGACACTAAAAGATAGAATAGGAAAGTTCGACGAGCGACTCAGAATGCCAGATACTATTGAGAAAGAAGCTATTTTATTTTATGCAGAGAATCTCTATTCATCATATTCTGACGACGAGTTCGAGGAACGAATCCCAAAAAGACGCATGCGCCGCCAGAAAGTAGCATCTATTAGCAATTTCTCGGTTTATCCTTGCAGTAAATGTTTTAAAGATTTGCAACACTGCAATCTAGCTTTGCCCAAATGCAGCCGATGTGAGGCTAGTGGCTTTGCATGCCATTATAAGAAAACTGAGCCAAAAGCCAATCATGTTTCTCAGGCAATAAATACTATGAACATGGTAATGGATCAATGGCAGAACTCCATGGATCGCATAGCTAAAGATTTTGTTCTCAAAAACAAAGACTTTTCTGCTAAAGCCAGAATTGAGTCAATGCAGCAAACGTCTTGGAAGATCACAACAAGCAAAAGAGGTCTTTCAATGGAAAGCAACGTTCATTCATACAATGACTTCTCAACCCTGGTTGATCAGTTCAAGAAATCTTTTGCAAGCAGTGACGATAAGAATAAAGCAACGCAGTCACCTCAAAGTAACAACATCAATAATTCAGCTTTAGAAGTGAATGATGCTCGCTCAATTCATACTTCATCTGGCTTTGCTTTGTGGAACTCATGGGCTCATCCACTACATGTAATGCCTCAAGATTACCCAATCGATATTACTCAGGAACTTACAGACAATCTAATCGATTTGTATTGCCGCACTCCATGCTGCTCGTCTATCCGCCTACCTATCATCGACACAAACAACATTCTGTTGCGCTACAAAGACACTGATTCCTCTAAACACCCGTCTAAAGTCCTGATTTATGCCATCTGTGCTATGGCAGCTCGGAATGCATTTCAGTTACATGTATGGAGTAAGCGCCCATCCTTTGAAGCACCTAACTACAATATGGGCAAAGCTCTGTCTATAGCCTATTGCCTCCGTGGTCGTGAATTGTTATCAGAGTGTTTTGATCAACCTAGCTATGAAAATTGTCTAGCGGCCTTTTTGTTATCCTACTGCAGTTACCAAAATGGTTATGCCGGAGTCATTTATTACTATGAATGGATAGCATACAACATGGCTCAAGAACTAGGTCTTTATGATCCTAATCGCAAGCTCAACCGCTACGAAGCAATGCTAATATGGCAAATATATTATTGCAATGCGTCGTATAAGACTCTCCAAGGTAGTGAAAGCTCAAGTCCCGTTGGATTGACTCAATGCAAACCTCATATTTCGACTATTCCTTCAACTCTTCCTATACCCGCATCAGAACAAGACGCTATCGATTACTACGTATGGAACTCCTGGGTCTATCTCATCCATTTGCAAGTTCTCCGCGAGCAATCAATGGCTGCACTATTGTTTCCAAAATCAGCAGAAGGAAGTGACACTCTACCACAAGAGATTTTGAAAATGCAAGAGACACTTAGAGAATTTTACTGCAATTTACCTGAAGAATGGAAATCCGGTAACCTTTTGCCTTCTACATCCCCTACCCCATGCTGCTCTCCTGATGCTTCCTCTCCTAGGAGTTCAAAAGATGAAAGCGAGCACTATAAAGTTAATATACAGTCATTTTCACGTCATTGCATTGATTTAGTGCAACTATTCTATAGAACGAATGAAGCTATTCTTTATCAAGCACTTGTTCCTATGCACCATGTACCTGTCACTTCTGAATCTTGTCAAAGCTTGCAGACTAGTATAGACGCAGCAAACACGATTCTTCAACGCATCGAACTAATGGCCAAGCAAAGAAAGGAATGTTTTGTTCCTTTCGTTGGTATACTTTTTGCAAACATTGTATATAGTAAGCTTTTGACTTACACAACAGACGATAAGCTATATGAGGCAGGGCGGTTAGGCTTGTTGCGTTCTTTGGATGCAATCAAAGGTTCAATTGGCTATATGTACGATTTTGAATTGACTCGCAGTTTGGCCAACGCTATAGAGCAAGATACTCAGCACATCATTTGTCAGCAAACTACTGCTGTTGTAATTAGTACAAACTCTTCTGTTTCTGCAGAAAGTATACTCTCACCCCATACACCTTCTCAACACTACATTGATGAAGAAATACCAAAGCTACCAGCTTAATTTATTATTTCAGAAATTCATTATTGTCTTTTCTATTAGTAATCTTTTTTTTTGTTTATCTTCTGCATTATGATAATCATATCATTCATCTCATTTCTTTTCATCACATCTTACTTGCATTTCATAATTCATACAATAAATTGATCTTTTTTTTTTATTCAAGTAACATATGCAGCTATTGTATTGCCACAAAAAAAACAAAAGATAGTTTTGAAATGTTATTTTGTTTAATTGAATAAAAAAAACAAAAAAAAACAGTTGGTCATTTTATCTCATCTTTTTTTTTCGACATCTGATGCAATTGTGAAAATGATGAGGAATGCCTTCGTTTGGTCTCACAAGGCAAGTTAGAAGTGAAATCAGGTTCTCCCGCTTGTTTGTTTATCAGTGAGAACCTATGATAAATGACGCATGCAACAGTAAGACTCGTCTTACGGTGGCAAAATAAATATTTGCAGGCTTCCTTCAATTTGCTAAAAAGAAAACAAAATAACAAAAAAACCCTTTTCTTTTTCGCAAAATACCCATCATCATTTGAGAGGATGTAAATAACTATTTGTTCTGTTGAGACCAAAAGAACTTGCATATAAGCTCTAAAATGCATGTATTGCTGAGCAAATTCGAAAAGCAAGAGGCTGGTGTGGTAGAGCATATGAGGAGTGATGGTGTTAATATGTAGAAAAAAAGTGCTACTGTGTAATACATAATGATAGGAAATTAAGACTATTTCAATGCTTTACAATCATGTGAAGCAAAAGGATCTATCCTATAGAAAGTTTCGATAGCATTAGTCTAGTGCTTAAAGTGTGGCTAAATATGCGTAAGACATTTGTTCTCTGATAAAATTATGATAATTTTGTGCGACACTGGAGATAGGCTTGTTCTGGACTCGCAAAACACTACCAATTAGAGTTTAGTCTGTTTATAAATGAACAGTAGGATGTCAAGTTTTACTTGCTGCTGATTTTCAATGCGACAGAAAAGAGTATCAAAAGAACCCAGAACACTCCATTTTTAGGGTCTCGATTGCGATCGACAAACTCCATATAATTGATCATGTAACCTTGAGAAAAAAAAGTTTTTTTTATTTTATTTTATTTTCTTATTCTTTTGTTTCTTATTCATTTTTATCTTTTTCTTTCTTTTGATTTATATTTAAACTATTATGACAGGCGTTCGTCCACCTAACTTATTACACCTACCACTAGACATTCTATTAAAGATATCCAAGTACTTGAGCTTTGCTGATATATGGTACCTAGCAACTTGTTCACACCATTGTAAAACGCTTGCACAACAAATTATCTGGCATCGCTATGACATTGATCTATCTAAACGACATCTACATACATTCGACCACACAGTATATGCAGCACTAGCTTATGTGAGTCGACATGGCTATAAAAACAACAACAGTGTTGATCACAGTATTATTCAGAGTGCTGCAAATAGACTCGTAGTCGAGATTTACGATAGAACGCCTTCGAATAATTGGGAGCATTGTCTAGATTTCTTTTTAGACAAGACACTTGGCATCATCATTGACCATGTGTTTCTTGATCCATTATTGGACATTGTTCCAAAACATTCTTCTATAACAGATTTATGTTCTATAAAGCCGACTCTTAGCTGCACTAGCACTAAATTTACAGAATATCACCACGATCTACTTTCGCCAGAATTTCACCCCACTCGAATGGGTCATTTGATGACTAGCTTTCTAACAACACTTTATCCTACATTGATGGCTCTATTTGAGGTGGAACCAACTGGCGAAATACACCATCGATTGCTCTTAAACCACATTAACCGACATTTAGACAACTTGACATTTCGGTACCACAGCCACCATAAGCGCAGCCTTCTATTAATTGCTTCTCCTAAGTCTGCCCAATCTTCTGCTGCTACCGCTGTCCAACATCACAATCAGCTTCTGCGCCTAAACTTTCGAATTCTCATTCGGTTAATTGGAACATTAGTCCAAACTGATCTTTTGTCTGCTGCTGATCTTGATATAATCACTCGCCAACGAGTACAGCTCTTTTTCCTTACTTCGACTAACAACACTCTTGAAGAAGAAGGTCCCTCTCGCAAAAAGAAAGCGCGATATACGCGCTCTTGCAAACTGCCAAAAGATCAAGTCACTCTTTATGAATCCCTAAAAAAGCATGCCACACAATACTGCTGGCAGTTGTGGTTAGAAGAAATTGAATTTCAAATGGAAGTCTTCTTGGACCTGACAAGAGCTGTCTTATTGTTACAGGAGCAAGCGTCTCATTCTAGAACAGACTTGAACGTTGTTTCTACCATGCTTGATGACACGGTTTCAGCGTTAATCAACACTCGCTCAAACGAAAGCTCGTTTATACTACCTGCTTCTTCTAATTCAAGTTCCACAGCCACCACTGTTTAAAAGTATCATGTTAAATATTTTCTCATTCCTCATGTCTGTATAGTTCATCTGTTTCAACACATTGTATATCTGTTTCTGTAAATAAGTACTAGTGTAAATTAATAAATAAGTTCCTATTTTCATCTTCTATTATATATGGTATATGCAGCTTCTGATTTACTCATTTGGTACACAAGGTGTTACGATTGTTCATTTGCAGCAAGAAGCCAAATAATAAGGCTGGCTTGATCATTTAAAGTGCCGATGATGCTAAATTAAAAAAGAAAGAGAAACGTCCTTTTCTCTTTCTTTTGTTAAATATGGGGTATCTGTTCATTGAACAATGATTTGCGTTACCCATGAATTGTTTCATATTCATTTCTTGGTCCCGAATATCTTTCAACGGAGATTTAATCAGAACCCTTTACTATTTCATTGCTGTGTACAGTTTACTATAGTGATCTTGTCAAACGCTGTTTCATTCACGTTAATTACAATCAACAAAGACGCTACCCGGTTATCTGAGCTAGACTTGTTTTATGTTTGGCGCTTAGAATTAAAAATAGACTGATGTCTTTTAGCGGCAAAAAAATGTCAACTTATTGTTTCCTGACGATTTAATTAAGGGCTGCGAAAAGATATAAATAAAATTACAAGGTGCGCATCTTTGTTATCTTCTCGCTAGCGCCAAACTTAATTGGAGATATATGCAGGCTTATTGATGATCAAGAACGGATTTTATATAGAACACAATTAACATTTTTTAATGCATGGGAAGCCAATCTCATCTCCATGTTGCTGTGATAGTGAGTGCTCCAACTTTACAAACAGATAACGCCTGCCGAAAAGACTATTTGAGCTGTTGACCGCATCTGCTGAACGACAATGTGTTGAGTTAGTAACCTCAGATCAACTGTTTAAGCATACACTTATATACTGTTTTAATATTTGATTGAATATGGCTATGCGAATTGAAGCTATGCTTATGCTGCCCTTGATTTTGCACATTGTTCTAGTAGTATATCTTCTTGTATCTACCATACACCATTATACTACACAACGAAAGCTTTTGTCAGCACAAGTGTTGTCTAGGGCAAATAAAGTATCACTAGTGTTTTGAAGTCATTTATAGGCTTACGTAATTACACACACAGGGTCATCCATATTTATAGCTTAGAGCTGGTCCAGATTGATGATCAGCAGGATCGGTTTCCTTATTGAACATAAGGTCACACCCAAAAATATGCGATTTATCATTCCAAAAAGAAAAAATGGTAAATTTTGGTACACTAACTTTGGATCATATAAATCCCAAACTTTGTACAAACATAGAAAGACATATGTCTTGTATAAGATAGCAAAAGAGGAGAACAGTTAATATTCAGTATGTCTGGCTTTGGTATCAGTCATGGCCTAACATCTAGTTATCGCTTTGTTTACTACAAGGTGAGCAAACTCTACTTCTATTTGCACCCATTACTGCTTGATGAGCGCAGCCAATCTTTTCATGTCATCAATGGTATGTCTCTTGGATGCAGTTATCTTGTCTAGTTGTTGCCATGTGTGCTTGGTTGGCCTCAGGCAAGAGCACTGGGCGGGTCAGCAGTCAGAGCTGTCTTATCTCCATTATTAAGCATGCGCATCTGTATGACAGGTAGCACCATCTTTCTGAAAGACAAACTTTCTCTGCTCCTTTTTGTACATTTCTTTTAAACGATAAAGTGAGCACCTACCAGGAACATGTATATATATGTCTTAATTCATTGAACCCTCAACTATTGCAAAAGGGCTAGATACGTCTGCTCAAGAACAAACTCAAACCAAAAACTGAGTCCTTGACCCCTTTTAATGATTTCAAACATACTTCCTTTCTTGTATCTGGCGCCTTGGCTTCAGGTAATTTCTGAGAGACGCAATCATTTTTCTCCATTCAAAAGTGAGACTCTACATATCAAACCACTCTTTCTCCGTTCAAGTCTGTCTTGTTTTTGTCTATCATCCTGAGTGGGCTTTTTCTTGCAGTCCGATGATAGCTGAAGCCAGTTTGGTACAGGCAAAAGATGATTGCATATTGGCAAGCGTTTAAGCCAAATGATTTTGTTGCTGCTTAAACTCATTTAAAGATGTTAAATGGGGCTTTCTAAAAGAAACAAATGAGTAATCTAACGTCACGTTCTGATCCCCTTGTTGCTTAATCCTTTGGAAGATGATTGCAATTTTATCACGTATTTCAAGCAAAATAGATCTATACAAAACATGGCATGCTGATGGTATTCTCTATGTACAAAATACATTAACACTTCACATAAGACACTTTCCAAAGATGCGCAAAAAATTTCTCCCGATATACAGTGTGGTTGGTGATGTATCGTAAGCTAGATGCATCATTAAATCAAGACATTTATTTAAGACACAATCCTACTTTGTGTCACCAAGCTCAATTTATATTGACAATCTCATTCTACACTGAATAAAACCCTCTCTTAATCTTGTTTAACTCATCTTGACTTAACAGATAAATTATTTTTTTTAAACACGCAAAAGTTTATTCAGTATTAAGAAAATGTCCAACAACAACAACAACAACAACAACACCAAGAAGGCTAATGATGCTCATCGCGTCAACAACGACCCTAGTAGTCATCGTGCCCCTGTCACTACTAGCATCGACTACTCTCTTGATGAGTTTCCTCCTTTGCCTCCTGCTTCTCCTCGTCGCGATCCTATCGCTGCCACGAACATCAGAAACAGTGGTAATCCTTATGGACAAGAAAAGCCCAGCGAGTCCATGGATATTGACACATATACTGGCAATGCCCTGTCATCTCACGATGTCGCAGGAAGAACTTCCCCTCCGTCTGTCGAGGATGAAATGTTTGAAGATCTCGGTGACGATGATCTGATAACTGAGAAGTCTTTCAGAGAGACTATCTCTGATTTAAAAAAGAAGTTGACAAAGCTTTCTTTCGTTCTAGCTAACGCTAAGAAAAGCTCAGACATTGATCGCTTGAGAGCTGAAAAGGATTTCGTTAAGCAACGTTATCGGCAAGCCCTTGAAGATTTTAAGGATCTTTTTGGGGACAATGAATCTACAATGTCGGCATTGACTCCCTCTACTGGAAGCAATGTTCCTGTGAACCCTGTCGTTCATCAAACAATGAGTTTAGTTCCCTCTAATCTCCCATACTTTCAGTGGACTGGCTTCATCACTGATACCAGTCGTCAGTCTTACAAAACACCTAAAAAGTGTTTTAATGCATTTGAAAATGTATTGAATTCCCACTCTTTGTCTGTGGAGGCCAATTGGCAAAGACTTCTTCTCGTTTCGGCCCCCGATAATCTTATCGAGTGGGTTAAAGACTACTCACAGTCTCATCCCAACACATCCTGGAGTGCAATCAAAAATGCTATAGCAATCAAATTTGGGACCAGTCCTGAAAGATTGCGACAATTAGCCACGGACAGACTTTATCGTCTTGAGTTTCGTAGATACGAGACAATGTCACAATACGTGGCAAGATTCCGTGAAATTGCTCAAGAAGCGATGATCACTGAAGAAAGTATGTTGAAGCATTGTATCATGCAACCAGTTCCTCGAGAATATCACATAGAGGTATTGAGAACTATAAAGATCACCAAAGATCCTAATGCTCAGTCATTGGACTTTACCATCCAAGCGTTGCTGGATGCGTATGATATCCTCAACGACCTTGACGTCAAAAAGAAGTTGCCTACTTCTCATAAAATAGTGCACTCCAAAAAGGCTCAGCCTTCCACACCTTACTCTTCCTCTCGTCTGAGCAAATTCCGCTCTGAAGCCTCTTCCTCTCGCCATAAGCCTAGTCCTTATTGCAGCTATCATAACTCTCACGAGCATGATACCGCTGATTGCCGAGCAAAACAAAAGAGAGCTGAACGAAAGCTGCATTTCCAGCAGTTCAAATCTAAAGGTAAGAAACGTACATGTTTCACCTGCAAAGGCCCATGGAAGCATGGTCATGTCTGCAAAGGCATGAGTAAAGGTAAACCCTCCAAGACCTCCAACAACAAAGACCCTGTGCCAAGACCTATTCAATCGGATGATGAAGGGGATGTCTTCATGGATGAAGGCTCCTCTGATAATGAAGACCACAATCTTCAATTCGCTGCCGCTGACTTTGACCCCAAGGGCAAAGGCAAAGCTGACTGTAAGTACACTGTCACCACAGATGACTACTTTGCACAATCGCCAAAAGACCTGTTAGCTGATAAGTTTATATATCTTCCGTTGTCAATAGAGAATGTGAAAACTTGGGCATTGCTAGATTCAGGCTGCTCTTTTTCTTCTATCTCTCCTTCTCTGGCAAAACACTTGAATTCAGAAATAAATAAAAGTAGAGGAAATATTAAACTTATCAATAGCAACACGGTTAAACGTCTAGGACATACGTCAGACAAATTAGAGGTCACATACAATTCCAAAACAATTCATTCACGGTTTGAAGTATTTAATCTGTTTAATAACATACATGTGTGCATTGGCATGGATTTGATATATCTTTTGGGTATTGAAATCTCCAATATCGCCATGGATTGGGAAAACAAGGTTGGTCCTGTTCTACCTCCTATTGATCCAAACCCATCTACACCCAACAATGATCCTTTTGGTACACAGACCGAGCGTAAGCAAATGATGGATCAAATCGAACCATTTATACAAGCCAACAGAAATATCCCTGTTGCAAACTACTGTAACATACCAGGAAGTGAAATACGCCTTCCTCTGAAAAAGGGTATTACATCAGCTTATCGTAGACAATATGCAATCAAAGAATGTCATTTAGAAGCTGTTGAAAAACAAGTACAAGAATGGATTTCGGGCAATGTCATTGAACGCGCACCTCCAAACAATCCTTTCAATTCCAGTTTACTCACTGTGTTAAAGCGATCCCCTGTAACAGGTGAATTAGATCCAAAAAAGGTACGTACTGTACTTGATTGTCGTCTTGTAAATCAAAGCCTTGATCCCGCACAAATGGATAAATTTCCATTACCCTTGATCAGCACTTTGCATCGTAAATTGAGCAAATTCTCGCTCTTCACTACCATCGATCTTAGTGCATGCTTTCACAGTTTTCGCATCCGTCGATGTGATAGACCTGTTACTTCATTCACGGCTCCTAGCGGCCTGCAATATCAATTCAAACGAGCTCCATTTGGATTGCTCAACGTATCCTCAGTGGTACAACGAAGCATCACCAGTCTCTTTGCTGACTTGGATTATTGTGTTCATTACATTGACGACATCTACGTTGCTACCGATGATAGTATCGACAACCATGTTCGTTGTCTACAAACAGTCTTATCTCGACTCACTCGATCCAATCTTCGCATCAATCATGAAAAACTCAATCTCATGCAGAAATCAATCTTTGTTCTAGGATTTCGACTTTCTCATGATGCACTTACTCTGGATATGCGCAAGGTTACCAACGTATTATCTTGGCCTGAAACGGTCCAAAACTCGAAAGAGTTAGGTCATCGACTTGGTGTGATCAATTACTTTCGTGAGCATGTACCTCGCATTTCCACCTTGATGGCTCCTCTGAACAAACTCAAAAATCATCCCAATATCAAGGAAGTATGGACTGCAGAGCATTCCAAAGCTATGCATACATTGCAGCTCGTACTTGCTGATACTCCTGTACTCAGTTGTCCTAACCTCAAATATCCTTTGCATCTCGTGACGGATGCTAGTGCTTACGGTATTGGTGGTTGTTTGTATCAGGTAATCGATAACCATATTCGTTATATCGGCTTTGTTGCACGCACTTTATCAAAAGCAGAGCGCAACTATGGATCCTCTCGACGTGAGATCCTAGCGTTTCTCTATTGCACTACCAAGTGGAAACAGTGGTTGTCTGGTCAACGCTTTCATTACTATACCGATAACAAAGGTATACTGTATCTGCACTCTCAACCAAAAATCAATCGAATCATTGAAAATTACTACGAGATGATCTACGAGTTTGACTTTGACATCACCTTCTGTGCCGGAGTACGCAACATCTTGGCTGATCACTTATCGCGTTTGCTTTATCCAGACGACGCTGATCAAACGCTGGAGAGGGGTGAGCAAGTAATTGATACGCAAGTTGAGACGAAAGCAGCCTCCAAAACAGCAAAAGAAAACCGTGACAATTCGCCTCACGTAACCTCAGAAACAAATTCTGAAAACAGTAACACAATGGATAAAATTACCTCACAAATGGAAATGACAAAATTGAATAACGTTACTGACCAAATCATTGCTGCTAGTCGTATAGACAAATACACGCAACCTCAAAATGAAGAGGAAAAACAAAATATCATTTCGCAATGTCATCTTGCTGGACACTATGGAATCAACAGTGTCGAACGAATGATAAAACAAGAACATGGCATGAACTGGAAACACTTGCGCGAAGATGTAACAAAATACATCAAGAATTGTACAAAGTGCGCTCGATTCAATCTAGCAAAACATGTTTTCCACCCTCCAAAGAGTGATGCGCCCAACAATACATGGGACAAAGTCGCTATTGATCTAGGCACATTCGATGTTACAACTCCTAGAGGTAATAACTACCTATTAGTGTGCGTTGACATCTTTAGTAGGTTTGTGATTCTCAGAGCAATCAAATCCAAAACAGCCCTAGATGTTGCCAAGGAGTTGATACAGATATTTTCCATTATGGGATATCCTAAAGTACTTCAACATGACAGAGGACTAGAATTCTATAACGAATTGATCAAAAGTCTACGTCAACATATGGGCATTGAATCTGCTCTCTCATTACCTTACACTCCAGCTGGCAACTTGGAAACTCATGTAAAGACTGCTAAATCTATCATCCTCAAAATGCTGGATGGATATGAAGAATCATGGGATTTGTATGTCGAAGGTACCATGTATCTGATGAACCAACATATATCAAGACTACACAATCATACTCCATTCCAAGTGATGTTCAATCGCCAAGCAAATGATCTCAAAGATTATACAAAAGCTCTATCGAAAATGAATATCTCTGACGATATGATAGACACAGATAAGTTAAAGAAAGAAATCGAAAGATTCAATAACTATACCATTCCTGAAATTAGGAATCAGATCATTAAGACTCAAGAAAAAGATAATGAGCACTTTGAAAGAAAGCATCGGATACTCAAAGATCCATTTCCCATAGGTGCTAAAGTTATGATCAAAAACATAGAAAACAAGCGTCGGAAAACAGATGCCAAGTATGAAGGTCCATTTTATGTACATGGTTATACAACCAATGGAAGCTACATCTTGACCGATCGCACAGGCTCCATTCTATCCAGAAACATCCCTACTTCGCAAATTAAATTAATCGCAAATGAAACGAACAAGTCTGATGAAAACAAAGACATTTATGAAGTTCAAGCCGTGATCAATCACAGGGAAGTAGAACCAAATGGTATCGAGTATTTAACTACTTGGGTAGGATATCCGGACGAGCAAACATGGCAAAAGCCCGAAGACTTTGACAGTCCAGAAACTATTAAAGAGTACTGGAAACGACGTAACGCTAACATGCCTACCAAGTCTGGTCAAGTCAAAAGAATCAAAGGATCACGCAAGCGCAAGACTCCTTTCAAGGAATCGGACGTCAACAAGAAGTCCAGATCAAACTAGACATCTGTGAATTAAGCGCAATCAGTACGGAGAACCTTTTTTACCCAGCTTCATCTTTTTTCCTCACGAAAGGTTTTTGATGAAATGGTTTTTTTAATGGGCAATTCCAACGTACATACATGCAAAGAACAAAGCATACAATTTAACAACTATCTAATTCGCATAAGCATTCACATATTATTCAAGAGCGATTTATCTGACTTCAAGAATCCAACACTCAATCAAGGTCCATCTAAATGTTATTCAAATCTTAACTAAACGGTTTTTAAGGTGGTCCAGGGTGATGATGTATCGTAAGCTAGATGCATCATTAAATCAAGACATTTATTTAAGACACAATCCTACTTTGTGTCACCAAGCTCAATTTATATTGACAATCTCATTCTACACTGAATAAAACCCTCTCTTAATCTTGTTTAACTCATCTTGACTTAACAGATAAATTAGTTGGAAATAAGTTGCGGATTTTGTAAACTCCGCGATTTGATCATCTAACCCATGGTTGTTCTGTTGATCTTCCCATCACCTTTTTATTAATAAACATGATAAAATGAGCACATCTACTACCACTCCTGTTGTCAAAGAGGCCAATAAGCACCTTTCCGAATACGATTACGGTAGATTAGCAGGCGCTTTCTTGTACAAAAGAAACTTTGCTCAAATCTCAAGAGATCTCGACCTCCCTGAATCAACTGTACGATCAGCTTATAAAAGACTTCAGAAAACACAAACCACTCTTCCCAAAACTTCAACTGGAAGAAAAAGGCTTCTTTCTCAGACTGATTTAAACGCGATTAGTCAAAGCGTTCGTCGTCGACCTACTGAGTCAATTAGGGCTCAGCATCGTCGATTTTTGGGCACAGGCAAGAAGGTCTCTTTAACCACTTTTCGAGATGCATTGACTCGTATGAAGTTCAAATCTCGTAAAGCGGCAAAAAAGCCTGCTCTGAGGCAGACGCACAAACAATTGCGTTTAGCTTGGATCAAAGAGAGGTTGAATTGGGCAAAAGCTGACTGGGATAAGGTAGTTTGGTCTGATGAGGCCAAGTTCACCCTTAAGAATGCTAGTGCTGGAACTAGAGTAATCAGAAAGGATGGAGAAAGGTACGAGGAGAGGCACATAAAGGGTACTCACAAGTTTGGTTTGGGTTCTGTGATGGTGTGGGGATGCTTTCACGCAAATGGTGTTGGTCCTCTAGTCGTGCAACATGGATCAATTGATCAAGAAGTCTATGTCCAATGTTTGGTTGATTACTATCTTCCCTGGATCGAGAAAGAGTCCAAGAAAACCAACATTGACTACATATTGCAAGAAGACAATGCTCCTTGTCATGTAGGAGCATATTCTAGGTGGTTCAAGATGAAGACCATGACCAACACCTTTGACAGATGGCCATCACAGAGTCCAGACCTCAACCCAATTGAAAATGTCTGGGCTCAGCTGAGAAAGCGTTTAGATGAGCGCGAGAGTGAGCTGAACACCCTCAGTGACTTGGAAAGGGTTTTGAAAGAAGAATGGTACCAGCTGATGCCAGAGTATCTAAACAATCTCGTTAGCAGTATGAGCCGAAGATGCAAATCGATTGCAAAAGCGCATGGAGGCCATACAAAATATTAAAAAATCCACTTTTTTTTTAGCCAAATAAAATAGTATACTCTATTTTACACATCCTCAAAGTTTGAAGGCACTTTTAATAAACAGAAGCTGGACTGATGCATAATAGCCTTCATGATGTAAAGTACTCTTTAAATTTAATTTTCAAAATCCGCAACTTATTTCCAACCACACTGTACAAGTTTGAAATTCGGAGATGCAAAAATTAGACAGCAAGACCTGTGATTGTTTTTGCTATTTTCTCAACTCTTTTTTTTTTCTTTAGTGCCATTGTTTTATCTCCTTCATTTTGCTATTTTTTGCTGATACTTTATTCTCGAATAATCCTTTCACTTTTATTTTTGTCATTTTCTTTATTAGCTTGACTTGGTTTGGATCACTACGTTATATTTCACTTAGAAAATGGCTCACTTAATCGGTCACAAAAAAAGAAATTTAGACAGGTTTAGAAAAAAATATATAGCAAGAGCCTTGACATGTAACAAAACTTATACTTTTTTTTCTTCTCATTTGTTTTTCTCTGATATACCTTTTATTTCTTGTTTTCTATAAACAATCTGATATAAAGTGCTATGGTACACAGAAGGCCTTCACTTGAAATTACCTCGGCCAGTGCAGGTGCACTAGAACTGACACAACTCAATACTGATAAGTCAAACAATATATCTACAGATGTATTGACTTCAGCTACTACTGGCACTACTGGCACTACTGCCTCTATTGCCGAATCAAATACAAACAATGAAAGTAACAAGATCAATTCACTCTGGATCAAGTACAAATTCTTATTAATGTGGTGGAATTCAGAAGAGTGGTGGTCTTGTTGGATTGGGTTGATCTTTTTTGGTTGTATCTCGACTGCTGTTAAGCATGGCGTACCATCGCCCGAGTTTTTGCATTGGGACAAGAATCCTTTCTATACATTTGCTCACAAAGGCAACTATGGACTGATCGTCATTAGTCTTGCTATGGGATTGATGCTTTGGCTCGCAATGACAGCAATCAGGGCACCTCATTGGCGAAAATTCCCTGCTGGTTATGTATGTGTCTTCTTTATTGCTCTTGTCAGCAAGATATTAGCAAACAATGGTATGTGTTGATAATGTTCTATTTCTCTTTTCTTTTTTTTCATCGTGTGAACTTTTTTTTAATTGTTAGTGACACTAAAAAAGGCAAGTATTGGTGATTCCATCTGGGCTATTATTTTTGGGTGTTTTCTTCGCAACAGTTTGTCATATACTACCAAGTCCAACATCCTACCTCCCTGGCTAAAGGTAGCTCAGCAGACTGAGCTCTACATTGCCATAAGTCTTGTCTTATTATGTATAGATATCAGCGTACTTCGTCCATTGGCCCCTCGTGCCCTTTTTGTTAGCTGGATTGATACCCCTACGCTATTCATGATTGTTGCTTATTTTGGTTGGCAAGTATTGAACATTGATACACAAACAGCTATCATCATGTCAGGCGCCACTTTCATTTGTGGTTCTTCTGCTGCTATTGCCTTAGGATCCAGCATGGGCGTACCTCACAAGACAGATATGCCAATTGCAATTATCTCGATTTTCACTATTCCAAGTATTATTGCCTTGCCTTATGTAGCCAAACGCCTCGAGTTGACACCAACAGTTAGTGGTGCTTGGTTTGGTGGATGTGTAGATTCTACTGGTGCTGTGATTGCTGCTGCTAGCATTTACAATGACCATGATGCCATCAACACCTCCGCCGTTGTCAAAATGATGCAAAACGTTCTAATCGGCCCACTCTCTGTCTTAATGGCATGGGCATGGTCTCGATACGAGCTTCAATCAGCTTACAAGCGAGAAGAGGAACTGTTGAAACAAAACGAGAATCCGGACAGTGCACTAATCCAACCACAGCCTCAGGAGGCTATGGAGACAGAAGACATCAATACACCTTCTGTCAAACATCCTCGCAACATTCATGCTCCTTCCCGACCCAAAGAGAGTGCATATATCTTGCTTTGGAAGCGTTTTCCTAAATTTGTGATTGGATTCATTATTACTGCCGTGTTGTTTAATACGACATTGGATAATGCAGATACAAGATCATTGGTCAACTCGTTTTGTTTTTATGTTTCTGAGTGGTTTTCTACACTATCCTTTGTTAGTATTGGTATGGGGCTTCAAATAAGTGATATGAAGCAAAACATTCGTAGTCTGGGCAAGCTTGTAACCCTATACATTGTCGCTCAAATGGTGGATATTGTTATCACTTGTGTTCTTGCCTGGACGGCATTTACTTATCTCTAAGGCTTTCTTTTTTTCATAATAATACCCCGAAAAAATAAAGCTATTAGTTTTGTTTTATAACTAGCCTTTCATCATTGTTTTTCTATTTGTATGCAAATCTCATTTTTCTTTTTGTTTGTAAGCATTTAAACAAAAAGAGAGAAAAAAAAGCACAATGAGAGATGATCAGCAGACTAAAAGTCTAACTCACATTTTCTCTCTTCCTTTCTGTCTATTCTAATTGTTGATCTCTTTCCTTTCTTATTCTTGTTCCTATTTCTAATTACTGTTGTTTCTAACTCTATATTGCCGCTTTAATAAACTTAATAAATTGACTAATGAATACCCCGAAAAAGACACATAGTAGACAATCATCTATAGGATTAGGTATTGTCACTAAATCCAGTTCTATTCTGAGCGATTATCCATCGCCATTTTCCAAAAACAACCGATTCTTTGACACAGTTGCTTCTTCACCTATCAAGCCGCCTCCTTCATTCCAACATGATGCCTTTAAAGCATTACCACACTCGCATGATCCCATGAGCCGAAATACTCCTACCTTTGCCGACAGGATACGTGCTATTGTGCTAAATAATCGAAAGACTGCTGCCACACAGCTCAATATGAAAATGATGGCCGCCCCAAATATAGATAACAACCCTGCACATATACTTGGTCGACCGATCATTCGCATCGAAAGAGGCATAGATGATACAAGTGCAAGTAGTGATGACGATGAAGCAGAGGATATAGACCATAGTGTACCAAACGAGGATGAAGACAAATCAATACTTCTAAACGTGAATTTTCCTGAAGATCAAATTATGCCATTACCCAGTCCATCTCAACCATCCACAGTCAAGACAGAGCCATTTGCAAGACATGATATACTCACACCTGAGATGAATTATGCGGCAGCACATAGTCCTTGTTTCCATCAGCTAACGAGTCAGTTGGGATCGACGACTCCAATAAGTCCTTGCAAGACAGCATCTAATAAGAAACTTGCTTCCATATCGTCAGCATCTTCCACGCCTTTGAGTGCAAGTTCCACTATCCCTGTCATCTGTTTGTCACCCACATTCTCTCTAAGTCAAAAAAATATCATTCCTTCTTTGCAAGATGAGCCCACCTTAGGCGATATGGACGATACAGGAATTTCGCGAGAACAGATGTATACACCACCGAGTAGTACGATTGGGAATGATGATCGACATGTCCTGGGCAAGCGTATCTGGAAATTTCGCATTAAGCAACTACTTGGTGTAGGTGCTTTTTCTCGCGTATTCTTGGCTGAAAACCTAGAAGAGGGAAACAAGGTAGCTGTCAAGATGATACATAAAGACAGCATGTATCATAACCCGCGCATTAAATCAAGTATTGAAAGAGAAGTGGGGGTGTTGAAGGTAATGTCAGTGAAGAGTCACTTGCTTGACCTGTTGAGCTAACCCCCATATAGCTTTTAAATCACGAAAGCATTGTTCAATTGCAAGCAACAATGGAAACAGAAAAACACTTGTGCATTGTGCTGGAATATGTGGAAGGAGGAGAGCTTTTTGATTTTGTACAGCATATGCATAGTGGTATTCATCGTGTTGGTATTCAATCGAGCATTGACGAGCTTTTGATCAAGAGGTTATCGCTGGAGGTTATTCAAATCACATCGTGGCTTCACAGCCATAACATTGTTCATCGTGACTTAAAGCTTGAGAGTAAGTTGAGTGAACTCTAACTGTTTTTCTTTGTCGTTAAGATCAATTCGCTAGATATTCTGGTCTATTTTGACACACAAACAGGCGAACCACACATTAAGATTACAGACTTTGGATTGGCTCGAGTAGTCGATCCTATTCACCCAGTTATTACGACTCGGTGTGGCAGTGAGGAGTATGCAGCACCAGAAATTGTACAAGGGCTTGGTTATGATGGGCGACTGACTGATACATGGTCCGTAGGCATCATTCTGTATGCTTTGTTAGTAGGCTATTTGCCTTTTAGCTATAATCCTGCTAAAGCTGAAAAAATATCACATTTATTTCATCGTATCATTATGGCACAAGTCAAATGGCCAGCCAATGATCATATCAGTCTAGAAGCCAAGCAAGTTGTGCTCCAAATGTTAGTTCGCCAGCCTGAGAAGCGCACTCGACTAGACCGAATTCATCTTTTACCTTGGTTTGACTCTCTTTTCTAATACCAATAAAGCAGGCAATCTACCTTTTCCTCTCCCTTTTCCTCCCTCTTTTTTTTATTTTATTTTTAGAAATGACACGTCAAGTATTTCTCGAGATAAAAATTGGCAATATTTCTGAATACAATGAGGCTTATCAGCGGTACTCAAGTGCCAAGGCTTGGGTAAAGCAATGGGCTTCTACTTATGGCTTCTCTACTGACAATCTAGATCACTTGGAGGATCAAGACAAAGAAACAGCCCGCGATATTCTTTCGAATGAGCCTACTGCAACAAGCGAGCGATGGCTATTGGATGCACCCACCCCTTTAGCAGGTGGCCGAATTGTCATTGAACTTGATGACAAAAGTTGTCCGAAAACATGCGAGAATTTTGTCAGTCTTTGTCAAGGAGGCAAGGTGGGCAAGAGTTCAAAGAAGCCCTTGCATTACAAAAATACTTGTATGTTTCGACTTGTCAACAACTTTATGGTTCAGGGTGGTGATGTAACTCGAGGTAAGAGAAAGGATTATTATCAAACCCAAGCTCACGTGTGCTTTTATTAGGCGATGGCTCAGGTGGTGATAGCATTTACAATGGCAAATTCAATGATGAAAAACCTGGTTTAGCTAAAAAGTTCAACCAAAAAGGCATACTAGCTATGGCAAATTCTGGCAAGAACTCAAACACATCTCAGTTCTTTATTACCTTAAGCGATAAGCATCCTCAATACGATAAAGCTAACGGTAAATATGTGATTTTTGGACAAGTGGTTGAGGGATTGGAGGTCCTAGATCAGATCAACCAAGTACCTCAAGAAAAAGAAACACCCCAAAAGGCAATTACTATCACTGATTCAGGTTCTGTTTAAACAAGTCAATAAACAGATAATTTTTAAAGTGAAGGCGCATAGCACAACATCCTTAATTTTTTTTTAATTTAACAATAAAAAAAAGAAAATAGGAAAAAGTGGAAATGTCATGTCACTTATTCTTGAGATCTGAGACGAGCACCAGCGTTGATAACCTTGACGTTGAGTTGAGCAGCACGTTCCAAGAGAGCAACACGCTTCTTGGAGGAGACGTTGTGAGCGATTTCAGCAGCGTAAGAACGGTTGTGCATCAACAACAAGTTGAGTTCACGGACGTTGGAGACAACGAACTTGCGGAAACCGTTGGGGAGCAAGTTACGGGTCTTCTTGGCGGAACCGTAACCGATCTTGGGCATAGGAGCTTGACCCTTGAAGCGTCTACGCATGTTACAATCGATACCCTTGGGCTTTCTCCAAGATTCCTGTAACATTCATTGTAAGCAACTTGATGTTATGAAATGATGTATCTCTGTATACTTACACCGACACGCATGAAGCGGTTAGATTGGTGACGCTTGAAAGTAGCAGTACGCTTCTTCACGATGGTGTGCTTTACGGCAGGAGTGACCATTTTCAAAGCTACAGATAGTTCAAATGGTTAGATGCTTGTCAACAAGTAACAAATGACTTCACTCAATTCTGTCCCTCCTTCCTTAATATGAACTTCAAAAAAGAGGAGAACCAAACACACACATCCATAGCCTGGGTGCTATCTGATTTGAACACGTCGAGTCACTTCTTTCTGCTGTCCTGACAAACTGCTGCTCTTTCAAGTGATATTCTAAGCGTACCCTAAGAGTGTGTGGAATGTTGTTTGTGTGTTGATCTTTCTCGAGGCTTGTGTTTGATGACTCTTTTTTTCGAGTCTTCTGTCGGTGCTGAAGCAGAAAGAAAAAGTTTTTTCTTTTTGAACAAGCTGCCTTTGTTGTACGATCAACAAGTAAACAGAACAAGTAGAGCTGTCTCGAGTAACCACCTCAACTCCATGCTGCGAGAAAATTGTTTTATGATACAAAATGCAGTCTATGCAGGCTAGCTGGTGTGTATGTGTATGGATGTATGTTTTCTCATCCTTCTGGTTCTCCTGATGATTGAATCTATTCCATTGGAGGATGGATGAATGGGTGTTGTCTTGTTTACCTTCTGAGTGATGCTGGAAGAGGAGGAATTCTACCCTTTGGTGGCGGCCTACAATAATTTACAATGAACTGGGCTGACAAGTAACTGCGAAAGTCAAAATTAGTCCGACAAAAGAATTTCGGTCCGCACTATTGGAACTGAAGTTGATTTTTTTCAAAAATAAAGACCAGAATGCATTTCCATGGAAGCAAAGTGATGCTCTTGATGTTTTGGTTATCTGCTATCATAAACGTAATTTGCGTACTACCATAAATAGCTTCGTTGCAAGTGTTTGAAAAACAATTATAAGCTAAAGCTATAGAGGTATCTATTTCTTTCAATCAGAGTTGCCTGATATGGCTTGATGACATAGTAAAGCGAGACAAAAAATTTAGAAAGAGGAAAGTGTATCCTAAAGTGTTTCCGTCAATCACTAAATGCGTCTAAGCAAAAAGAGGTTCGCTTGAAACTAGGGTTTCTTGTAGGATTTTTTATATAGCCTCTAGCATTCAATCTCACACATTCTCAAGCATTGAGTTTGTCTTGATGTATATCAAGTGGGTTATGAGCAAAAAAGGAAGTGAATAAATAAAGCACAAATCTTCCTCTCCTCACCATCTTTGGCCATGTCACATCAAAGGGTGGTTATGGAAATAGCGTGAATATTAATGGTTACAATCGAATTTGCTAAGCTTAGACTCGAAATAGCATGGAAGATGGTCTCACGTCTTCAAGCACTATTCTGCCACTAGGATCACATTCAACAGTTTGTTTAGTTTGGTCCATTTGTATCGCGCTTCAGCATCCAACCCTTGATCTGTTTTGCAAATACAAGAAGCAATGATCTCTACAACTCCATTTAGCTTTTGTTGCTATCATGTTTCCGAGAAATAGAGGCCTTCAATTATGCCAACATTAAATCTATTCGTATCAGATTGTTCAAGTATATCAAGATCCCTTGTTTTTGTCAAACACAAAGGAAACGACCACGATATATCCGTCATCAGCTGGAAATGATGACTGATGTAATCAAAACGGAAAAACAAAGGTATTCGCAAAGAATAAACTTAAAGAAGTTTCTTTGGAAACTTTTGAAAATATAAACGAGATCGCTGATAATTGCTCCTATTCATTCTTAAAAAAGCAAGTTGATGGTATGGGTGATCAGCAAACGTGACAGCTATCGGATTTATCCTTTTGTTAAAATAGTAGTGATCCAGAAAATCGTCATTTTAAGTTATATCACATATCTAAGCAAAGCATCAGAGCCTTTTCTTTTCTTCTTCTGATATTCATTCAAGCCAACATCATATCAATCATTTGTACGCACATTTTCTGTTGGTTTTTCTTTCTGTTCTGTTTGTGTTCTGTGGAAGGATGTCCCTTTCTACTTTTGTTAAGCACGATTTATGATCAGATCAAAGATTGCAGCACATTCGCGGAGTAAATATTAATCCGCTCCCTTATTGGAGGCGAATGAACGAAAGATAAACAAAACGTCAACTAGCATTGATTCAAAAAAAATATATAAAGAGACATCTGATTTATACAAAATCCTATATTCTCGAAAAACAATAAAACAACAACAACTGTATATCAAACACAAAATGAGTCAAAAAGTAATTATCGTCGGTGGTGGTCTTGCTGGTTTGCTTTTGGCCAATGGATTAAAGAAGAACAACATTCCTTTCGAAGTTTACGAAAGAGATGTCAGTGAAGATTCAAGAGCCCAGGGTTGGTCTTTGTCCCTCCACTTTGCTATACCAGCAATCAAGGAATGCATGCCTGAATCTTCCTTTGAGAATTTTACTGAAAAAGTCACTGTGAACCAAGGAACTGCAGACGAGTGTCAGGTAACACTTGCCATGTTGAATGGCAACACGAACGAGGTTGTCTTAAGCGAAACTTATGAAAAGGAAGCATTTTATCGTATTGAACGCCGCCGATTCAGAAATTGGTTATTGGAGCCTATCAAAGACTCTGTTCACTGGGACAAGCGATTGATTCGTTTTGAAGAAACGGAAGACTCTGTAACTGCCTTTTTCGAAGATGGCACTTCTGCAAAAGGTACGCTCTTGGTTGCTGCAGATGGTGCACAGTCAAGAATAACAAAGCAAGTAGTTGGTGATGCCTACAACAAGTTGACACATGTCATGCCTCTTCATATGTTAGCAACAACCATCTGGGTTTCTAAAGAAGATTGGGCATCCATCATGCCTGCTCCAAACAAGTTTCTTTTGGTTGCCACTAGGTTTGATGAATCCACAAAGGCAGCAAATGGTCGCAAGGGAAACCTCAGCTGTTTCTCTAGCCTTCAAAACGTTGACAAGACTCGCAAGGACAAGCCATACCAAATCTTGTTCACCATGGCTTTACTGGAAGATGAAGAAGTGTTTCCAAAAACGCTTCTCAAGACAAATGAAGAGAGATTGGCTCTAATGAAAAGTTGGCTTAAGCTTGGTTTGAATGAAAACTTGATATTCCATAAGTTTGTCACTAAAGATCTGAGCCCAGATACAGACATCTCGGAGGTGGTCATTCGTGAAAGAGAACCTTCATTTGATGCTTACCGAACAAAGCATCATAGGGTTGTGTTAATAGGCGATGCTGCTCATCCAATGACTATGTTCAAAGGCGAAGGTATGTTATTTTAAAGTATGAATATATCAAGAAAGAAAATGTATTCATTTTTATATAATTTAGGTGGAAACCATGCTATGCTGGATTCAAGCATTCTTAGTACTGAGCTCAACCTTGCTTTTAACAAGAATGAAAAGTCAATGCGAAAGGCCATAGAAGACTATTACCAACAGATGGTACCTCGTGGCGCAAAGGCAGTCCAGGAATCTCATGAAGCCGCTGTTAGCATGCACACAAACCCAGATGCTCTGCTTTGGTTAGCAAACCAATTTGCCTTCCATAATTCAGCAGTAAAAGATGATGGAGCCGTTCAAGCTCATTAAAATATCTCTATATTTGATATCAATAAAGAAAACACTTGATTTTTTTTTATAAATATATGAATGGAATAATTAAGAGCACAGTACATGTATGGAGAAAAAAAAAAGCATTATTATTGTAATTGTATTGGTAAAAAGTTGCCTACGATGACAGTCTATGGCAGAGATAAATAGAATATTCATAAACAACTTAAGTGGCGCTACTTACTGGGATGTTATATTTATCACGTCTAATAGTAAATGAAAAGCAACATGAAATTACGCTTGTATTTTCAGGATTAGGACTTCTAAGCAAACATGAGGTCAAAACGGCCTTTTGTCCAGGATCAAAAGCAATATTGCCATATTTCTATCAAACACATAACCACATTATTCATACTTTTTTTTTCCTGTTACATTGAGCTTATAATATTTACCTCCCAATAGTTGACAGCAGATTCTTCTGCCATCAATTCGTAAATGCATAAGCGTCCTTCTCTCAAGTTTTCAATAGGAACATTCACCAATGCAGCAAATTCTTTGTTGCCTTTGTAGATTTCGCCTGTACGACGCCATAAACATGCAGGTATACCCATCGAGCTAAACACACGATCATAATCCTATTATATCGTATACGTCTGGTTAACTTTAGAAGACAAAAGATGTATCAATCATGCGTACCAACAATAAGCGCTCAAATGCTTCTTCAACCAAAATCAGATCGATGTCTGTTAATGATTGAGCGACTGAGCGAAATGCAGGACGAAATGTGCCCATGACGTTTAAGATGCGCTGTCTACTTGATGCTGACATACTAAACAATCAAAAATAAACTTTCAATCATTCAACTCCTCTATCTTTTGCCCTCTTTCGTTTTTTTTTCTCCACTTACTTATTGTCCATGTATTTCTGTAATCGAGCATAACCATTGACATAGTTATAAGGCTTCAAAAAGCCAGCCTCATACTTTGCATTGATTACTTCAGTTAAGCGATCTTCTAATTTACCGTCTGACGGATCAGCAGCTGTCAAAAAGAATCTTTCGGTTGTGTTTACTGCTGTATTGTTGTTATTGTTGTTGTTGTTGTGGTTATTGTTGCTGCTGCTATACACTCCTCTCTGGGTATTGTTATCATTGGTAGTGGTGTTAAATGTTGCAGGTCCACTTGAATTTGCAGTTGCAACAGCAGAAGCAGAACCAAGTGAGTCTAGAAAATCACTGATGACAGAAATCTCGTTACCCATCTGTTCACTAGCAAACGTAAGCTGCCCTGCGCCCATTTGACCGTAAAATTGAAGTGGTAACCCGCCTGCTGTACTACTTGATCCAGGTGAAGCTAATTCAAGTTGTTGTAGTTGTGGTACAAAACGAAATGCAAATTGGTTTCTTGTAGCAAATATAATAATAACAATAAAATAGACAGCCTTACCATTAGCAACCGTAGATAAATGAGGATAACTACCTCCATTTAGGCCTTGCTGTATGATATTATCTTGGCGACCATGTAATTGAGGTTGTTGCTGTTGTTGTTGTTGTTGATGCTGGTGTTGTTGTGCAGAATTAGCAGGTTGTTTAACTTCATCATGACATAAATGACCAATGCTACGCTTAATACAACGCTGACAAGGCCGACCTATCGATATATATATTTTTCTATTTAATCAATCTCGTCAAGCTGAAATATCTAGTTTACTTACCTTCATCACATGTCATATGCGAACGTCTACAATAAACACATGCTACAAATCAAGGGGGGACGGAAAGAGCGATGATAACGTGAGTCATAAATCGAAAAAAGGTGTACGCTTCTTATTTTATTTCGTTACCATGCGTTACTTTTCTTCGTTTGGGCCCCGTTCTTTTCTTTTTGTTGTCTTGGCCCTGTTGGTTAGTGTTGTCCTCGGCTGAATCTTGCTGTTCGGCTGTGGGTGCAGTTGAATTTTGTTGTTCAGGCATACTGTTAAATACTATAGTAGGTTATTGATTTTGATTCAATTTTATGACCAATTCATATCCAATTCTCAGCAAGACACACCCTTATTTCCTTTTTTTTGTCTTATTTCACAAGCTATAGAGAAAAAAAAGTGTTTATTCAAGAATAAAGGGCAGGAGTGGGAAGGGGATGAGTAAGAACAAAAGAAAGAAAGAAATAAAAAATGAAGCAAAAAAAATGTTAGAAAAGGAGCAACTTTTGTTCAGACTCCGATGTGAACTTTGAGCGGCGAGGCTACCAATACAGAAATGCTCGAATAGAAGTATCTGAATATCAGTTCATCGAAACAAGAATAAAAGGCATAGCGATATTGAACATAGTGATATAGAACATAGAAGTATAGCAAAAAAAAACGATACTAGAAGCTATTCTTATGCTTCTCTTTTGTGTCTGTCTCAAAGGCGTAGATTCAAAGTGCAAATAATTGACTAAGCATACATTTTAACTGAAAAAATAACCTCATACTCTTTGACTTGAATATACAATTGCTACATAAAGCTATACTGATATCTTAGTGAGCCTTCTATGATTCATCTTAAAAGTTTCTTTTTTTTTGTAGCAAAATAAACACTACTTTTTAAAAGATAGAGACAATGTAGCCAGATAGCTATAGTTAAATGACTTACTCTTCGCAAGTAGAGCTTTGATCGAAATTCTTGCATTTCTGTCTTTATAAAGCTTTTTTCTAAAAGATGTTCTAGAATTTATCCTAGGTTGAGGTTTTTGTGTAAAGTAATCGTCTTGATACAAAGCCCTCGGGAAACATGTAGCTTTCTTTTTTGCTTAATCTGTGAAGGAAGCTCATGGTTAGCGTTATTGTATGCATACCAACATATGCTTTCTGTATTGAAAGGCAAACAAAGCAGACAACTAGTTTCATCAACAGTGTCCGCATCTGACAGACACTTTTGATGTTCCGACCTGGAAAACCAAAGCTGATTTCTACTTGAAGGTATTAGCTTACTATATGCTTTTCTTCTTCTTTCTTAATGTCCATACAATCATAATCTCTCCCTCCCTCCTCTTTTGGCTGTTTCATATATAGAAAAAAAAATAATGGAAAGAAATAAACACAGAAGCAATACGCTCTTTTATAATTGTTATTTATTCTGCTTAAATACAGTGCTTACATTTGTTCTTGCTTGATACGTTTAGTAATAACACTCATGTCTTCTTCATGATCGTCCTCCTCGTATTCATGTGTATAAGACGATTTAGCCTTTAACAACTGCATGAGATCAAAGCTCATTTTTCTTAGTGCCGTTATTGATTCATTGCTCTCTTGGACACCATGTCTCGATAGGGTCCGTTCGAGAAACAAAATGATGGGATCGGCATAGACATTACGTGCATTTCTCAAGATACGTTGTGTTCGTATTAGATTAGTTCGGCAAAATGCATGTACCTGAGGATATAAGCAAGACATTTGAATGATTAACAACAAATGAATGATCATGTTAGCACCATATACAGGGCTATGATGACACCCAGAAGGATCGTGAAGTTCAAGTACTTCCAATAAAAGGGTATATTTGTTGATTGCCTCTAACAGATTGGCAGCACAATAAAATTCCAACTCTTTATCAGTCTCTGTCAAGAAATCGGATTGAGCTTGATGGTGATGCAAGGCGTATGTTAAGTTGGATCGAAAGAAGAATGCTGATTGAGAAGATTGATTAAGTCGAGTGATGCTTTGATGGATACCATTGAGTGTTTGATACCGGAAGTCATCTTCATGTATAGCGAATTGTCTAAGGTATCGTTTTGGTAAAAATGGGAGCTGAGAGGTCAGTTGAGTATGGCAATAAAGCTCATGCAGCAGTAGGCTTTCAGTGTTAGGATGGTTGATCCATGATGGATTTGGATCATCAAAATTTAATTGGAATATGTCTGGAGTATTAAAAAAAGCTTCATAGAGTTTTTCATCTAGTGATGACTCCAGTGCTCTTGGTGATTGTATTGACATCTTATAACTGGATCGGAATAAGTCCATTTTACGGATCATGATAATACGGCAATACTGAGAGAAAAACTCGACCAGTCGAGGGGATGTTTCATTCGGTAAAACTTGAGGAAAATCAACATGCCAACTATCCACATCCATTAAACCTGTTTTGCCTGTCATGTTCCAATCTGCATAGTAATCAACACACAGTAACATCCAAGCTAAACGTCTTAACCGCTCCTTTTGATCCGAGTCTTTAGTGTGTTCTTTGTCGATTTTGTTGAGATCCATGGCTAATGCCATGCGAATGGCCATTGTTAAAAGAGGAGATGAAATGCGCTGTGGTGAAAACAGGTGGATGTGTCTTTGAGGGTAAAGGGAAAGAATAAACATAGACTGAACAACAGCAACATGATGAACATCAAACAAATCTTGCAACAATCCACGCGCCTGGCTATAGAACATATGCATTTGAAAGCTGCCTGCTGCTGTCTTTTCAGGCTGATGATGCCGCATACTATGTCGTGCCATCAGTGCTGAGATACTAAAAATCAATAACGCTTCCACTTGATGCTCTTTGATGGCTCCTGGTTGAGAGATAATCATTTCTGTATTGGCCAACAGGCTGGGTATGTCTACAAAGAATGAAAGCCCACAGCGAGTAAAGCTGTCTATACACTGCCGTATCGCTTGCATTTGGTTGAAATTATGTTGCAGTTGTTCAGACCGCGGTATCATCGCTAATCTAGATATTTGTAGTACAGGCTCAAACAAATACCGAAATAAAGGTATATCATGCTGATCTGTGGTTAGGTGATCAAGTTGTCTGTTGCTATGGAAACGAGGTGGCAGTGGCTTTACATTAATGCGTATCAGTTCCAATACTCTTTCGAGACCAGAAACAGTCAAGATACTGGTATCCAAAGTCATCATGGTAGGTGTCAAATTCAGTTGCCAAGTCACAGGTTCAGCTTCGCTGGTATCATATTGTTCTATCGCTTGATATGTGGTTGGATCGTAAAAAGCATCGCTAGCATGTTTTAAAATCTGCCTGGCTTCTTTTATGAATTGCTCGATCAAGACCGAGTTGCTGACGCTATCAAAGTCTTTTTTCGAGAAGGAGAGTGGCAAGAATTGTCCCTGGATTATCATAAATAGACAGTGTGTGTATGTAAGATGGATATATCTACACGCGTGTATATGTATTGTACAATAGGGGAAAAGTAGAAAACTAAATCTGGGAAGTTAGTTTTTTTTTTGTTCACGGTGTTTTAATTTTTTTTACAGTAGACGCTCGATTTAAGAAAGGAGGCTCAGTTCAAGAATTGCCAAACTCTTATTTTTTAGCAATTGAATATACTATTCATGAGACACTCCTTGAATAAAAGACATTTAAGAACAAATATGCAAGCTGGCTATTTTGTGTACAAAAGCAATGTCCACAAACAGAGCCTATCCTCTTGTTCTGTTTTCTAAATGATATGTCTAGTCGCTTGGTGTAGCCTGTCAAAATTTAGAGGTTACTTAAGTACTACATAAATGATGTTGTTTAACATAACAGGGCTCTTCTATAGCATTCAAAGAAAGTATCCTTGTTCTCTGCCTTTGCTATGAAAGCGTTTGGCTCCCTCGTTGTTACTCAGTAACGATTGAATGCCTCCTGTAACCGTATATAACGCTACAGAATACATGATTTAAGCGCTTAGCTACAGACAGTGACATTTCTACTCTGTCTGAGTTTCTGTTTCATACAAAAAGCAAGCTATAAAAAAAGTGGAAGAAGTAGAATAAAGGAGGTTTGATTGTATAAAGTCCTGTTATCGAATTTTTGAAGTGTGAGTGGTTTACTAAAAGGCAAGGATGCTTCCAAAAAGTGTAATGAAGAAACGAGCTCATTGATTCTTTTTCTTTTTTTTTGCGCAATCTGTATTTGCATTTATCAGGCGTAAGTTTATTTTGTCTTCTACACGAGAAGAAGATTGTATCAATTGATGGTATATGATGGAATTGAATAATGCTGGTTGTTTGTTTCAAAGCGCATATCTTCAAGCAAAAATTGATACCATATGGCTGTCAAAGGAATAGTAGACAAATGCCATAAACTATGAGCATCGAATATGCGCCATAGGGGTGGAAAATCGAATAACTCGAGAGAGAGAGCCAAGGATATACCTATGCCAGAGATAACAGCTAGATAGGCATATGGGCGATCAATTGCATCTGAATCCAACTTTTGCCAAACATACCAACCTACCCATACAAGTACTTGGAGCGTACCGATGATAACATTGGCTGTCATATTGTATACATAATCAAATGTAAATGCTGTCAAATAAACAATGTGTGCTACATAAAGTAAGATACACATGATTGTAAGCCAGACAATCGTTGTCTTTGCTTTAATTGAAAAGACCCGCATCAGTGCAAAATACAGCGAATACATGACGTATAACGCAGCCGAAAAGTAGTCCATCAGCTCAGTCCATTTCTTGTCTCTAGAATGGAAAACTGTACTCCAGACCCAAGCATTCATGCCAATGACAGTGTATAGAAGCATCCAAGGTCGAAGAAAATAGGTAGATGGCACATGGCGCCGAAGCTGAACAAATGAATAACCTTGGACAATTCCGTTTCCGATGGAAAAGATAACAGAAGCTGGCTCTTGAATGCCAAGGATTCGATAAAATGGCCATTTACCAAAGTATTGGTATATTGTTTTGTGATGTCGAATTGCATAGTCAGTAATCTTTTGCATACATGTATAGCGACAATTCTCGGGACCTGATCCTTATGTAGAATGATGAATGAACATGAGTGAAAAAAACTACATTATTTACGATAAGCAATGACTTACATGACCACTGTAACAAACGTAAGAAGAAATTAAGTTCAGTTGGACATGACAGGTAACTACATTTGTTAACACAATATGTAAATACTGGTTCCTCGTCTCCTTCAGATGCAATTACTGCAGTACAAAGGCCAAGAAAGCATAGCCAAAAAAGAGTATCTTTTGGTATCATTCCCTTTTACAAGACAAATAAAAAAAAAGTAAAAAGAAATATGACAACATCATCCATTTACTAGGCCTCTCTTTTTTTTTGTGAGACAACCTCGCTCTTTGAATTAATTTCCTGATACAGAAAGTAAACTGAATTTACAGAAAAAAAAAAGAGATTTGTTTTATTAACCTTTTCACTTGCTAGTAAAGATACTAGATGATGCTTTTTGGAACTAAATGTAAAACACATATTCATCTATTTACAACCAATGCCGAAATCCAAAAGGCCTGTCTCTCTCTTAAACGCAATAGGGGTCAGTTATACGTACAAGAGCTTCAATTGCATGATATACATTTCAGGTCGTTTATACTTTTTGCCTAGCAACTGATTTCAAGAGATGTAGTATGATTGATTTAATATGCGCTTGTACGCAGAAAGCATAGTTTGCTCGAATATGTTTGCTTTAAAGAAGATCTGTTGGATAAACCTGTTTTAAACCGAGAAACGAATATAGAGAAATGTTACCAAGAAATTTAAGAATTGAAGTTGAACCTTTTTTTTTTTTTTTTGAAAGATTAAATGTCAAGTACAAAATTAACATTAGAAATATTTTTTTTTTTGTTATTTTCTCAATCTCTCAATCTCATATAGATGCAAAACAACTCGATGCCACCTCCCATGATGCCACCATTTCCACATCAGCAACCACGCTTATTCCACCCACAAGTAGCTTACCCTATTATGGCCAACATACAACCATCTGAGCGTACACAGGGTGTTTTCTCAACTTATGCTTCACGACTAAAACAATCAGACAATAACGCGCTATTGTTACCAGAGTCTTATGTAACAAAGAAATCACGCTTTGATTCTGAGGATGAGTTTGATGAATTTATGGAATCAGAAGAAGAAGAGGAAGAAGGAGAAGGAGAGGAATCCAGTCAGAGTGATGATCAAAAGAAAAAGCAAGATAGATCAGAAAAGACAAAAGAGATGATTGCCGTTCCTCCTCCTTCAGCAGATTGGCAAAAGGTGATTCGCAAAAAGAATGAATTTCCCTATACTCCAAAAGAATTAGAGGCTATTTCAGAAATCGAAGAAGTCCTGGTGCCTGTTCGCTTAGATGTGGATGTTGATTCTATTAAGCTGAGAGATCGATTTTTATGGAACATGAATGGTAAGAAGAATTGGGAATTTGAGCTCCCCCAAACTCACATTCTATATAGAACAATACTTGACACCAGAGAAATTTGCAGAGATGCTTTGTGTGGATTTGCAATTGTCGATACATCGTTTTGCTCAGCCTATTGCAGATTCCATTCGTTCTCAGGTGCTTGATTTTGAAAGCTTCAATCAAGTCAAATTACCATCCGAGCATACGCGTGTAGTCATTCAGGTAGTCTTTTTTTTTTTGAATCAGATTACTCTTCATTCGGATTGTTTACATTCTGTCTACAGCTTGATTTACAAATAGGCAAAGTGAATTATCGAGATCAATTTGAATGGGAAATCAAAGATGACAACACAAATGCACCTGAAGTATTTAGTCGCCAATTAGCAGCTGAACTGGGTATTGGAGGGGAGTATGTGTCTATGATATCTCATGCTATTCGGGAACAACTATTTAAGCACAAGAAGCAGTATGCTGAAGAGGTAAATTAACTCTCTTTTGACTCTATTTTGACTCACATAACTGTATTATACATAGCTCATGATTGAGGGTGAAATTAGAGGAAATCTAGAGAACGCTTTCCGACCTATAGAAGAAGCAAAGGATTGGGTGCCTCGAATGGATATGTTGTCAAATGATGAACTGGAAAAGCTGCTAATTGCGCAAGAAAGAAACATTAGACGAATGAGAAGAGAAACACGCTTTAAACGTTCAAGTCGTCGCAATTAAACATAGGCTTGATTTTATTTTCTCAATGAATAAAAAAGGGAAAAAGGGCTGTCAAAATAAAATAATTCTCTAGTGATCGTCGTGGTGATCGTCGCCGTGGTGATCCCAAGGATGTCTCCAACCCTATTTTTTTTAGTAATGTTAATAAAAGCCGAAGAAGAAAAAAAAACTTTTCAAGAGTTTAATTACCAAAAGAACAGGGCCATCTTGCTTGGCACGATACATCATCCAGAACCACATTGTAGCACCCAAAGCCTTGCCAACAAAACGGTGAGTGAAGCTAGCCATGTGTGGGTGAAAGCCAAAACCTCCAGCAGCAGAACCAGCCATTTTATATATAAAAAGTTATTGTAAGAGTATAACTGCAAAAAAAAGAGTAATATGCCTATAGAGACTGTTAGTGGAGTGACAGAGCGGAGACTAGGGGAACTACTTTTCTTGAGTTTGATTGGCTGCCAAAAAAGATGACGTTCTTTACGAATCCGGGCACACTTACTTTCATTTAATCAAACAGAATAAGGTGTCATTGTCAGAAGAAAGAGCTTATATGAGGCCTTTGATTGAATGATGAAATACAATGAATGGAAAGTACTCATTACATATACGATAACTCAAATAAAGTAGTAGGCAACGGATATATGTTGTGTGTGTGTGTACACGTGTTCCCTCTCTTTCTCTTTTTTTTTGAGTTGAAAGTTCTATATGAATGTATCCTGAAGCTTCAAGACAAGAGCATGTTTAAGTAAGCACAAGTACTATACTATTGGGCGTATCTCGGGAAGAGTAATATTATTATACTGGCAGTGTATATGTTAGTGTCAACTATCAACATCCTATAGACCAGATCTAGTTGCAGAAATTTGTCAAAGAGTTGAAACAAAAAATGTATATGGCTCAAACATAGGCCTAGCTAAAGCAATAGAATATGGAAGAAAAAAGAGAATACCTCTCTGTTTAAATATGTTTTTGCTCTATAAGATTGAGTGATAACACATACAAGATGACAAAGCATCTTTAGGATTCCTACATTGGACCTATAGAAGCATTTGAAAGACTCTTTAACAGCATGTATAAAAAGAATCTTACTGCCATGGTATTGACTCTCTATCTACCAAAAAAAATAGTTTGCGTATTTTCTTGGTGAAGCAATTGTTCTTCAAATCCAAGAAATACTAGCAGCTTTATGCTTATTTTTTTTTCAATCAACATCCTATATCTCAGGGGTACTTTTCTCTGAGGTTTTGTAAAACGTTTTGTACAGGATCAAAAGTACAGGACTTGAGCAAATAAGAAAGAAAGGTTTTGCAATTCTACTTACAGAAAGGACGTTTTCTTTGTCTGCTTTTACTCCATTTTTTTTAAAAAAAAATAGCTTTGTCTAATGACTAGCAATATCATGATGTGAAATACTAAAGTACCTCTCACTCGTTATATTTTTTAGTCTCACTGTACAAGCATATATCAAGAGTGTATCTTCAACAAACTCTTGATCAAGCCATTAGCAATCCTTTGTCATTGTACCAATCTTCGCTTTCAAAATGAAAAAGGTAACTCGAGCTAATGCCTGTCACTTTGACTTTTTACTGATGACACTACCTGCTCTGAGGAAAGAAAGCGTCAATATCAAAGTATATAGAGTTTCCTACAAGTATTTCAAACGCTTGAGTCTAGACAACTTTGGAAAGTGGCCTCTTGTTACTTCAATATCTCAAAATCTTAACTGCCAGCAATATGGTAAAGAGCATTGTTATCACAACTTGCTCAGGTAAAGAGACACTTTGTAGAGTGAGATATACCGTGTCAAGAGTAGAGTATGTTGCAAAAGATTGCAATGACTGATTTTAGTATTCCTGCTGCTGGCTGATATGAGAAGTAAAAGTTATCTATATCGTGTATGCATGCAAGATGATGTTTTTGATGTAGGCGCAAATAACACAATATTTAGTAATAGAAGACTACTACAAGATACAATTATGTGTTGGCCAAGTAGCTTAGTGTACCGCCATTAAACTGCTTTTGTACATCCCAAACAATTCATCTTGATCGAGAAAGCTTATTACATTCTATGCAAGACAAAATCTTATATCAGCCTTTGAACTTCGATTGTTTAAAAGTAGTCCCATACCAACACTTTGTAGATGAAAGACTTTTTTTTTTTATAAAAAAACAAAACTTCATCTTTCATTACAAGTTATTCAGGGTTTCATTCGAATAGGATCCAAGCAGTCCTTAAGCTAGCGCTCTAAAAGCTGAGCTCCATCTTCAAAATGTTGAACAGAAACCTTATCCGCAGAACTACCAGTTCTTTTTTTTTTTTCTCACAAGGCCTCAGCATCTTGAGCTTCTCATGCATAACCTTATGTTGAATCATTGCCTAAAATTGATTTATGGGATTAAGCTCTGACAAATATGAAAGAATGACGCACAGATGTATAGTCTCCATTTGACTCATTAAGGATGTCTTGCGTTTCTTTATAAGTTCTTGAATTATTTGTATTTCATATCGTCATACTTGTCTAAGTTCCCAACATTTCTCGCACAAACTTGCAAGTAATGGCCAGCTGTTGTGTCTTTTGGACTTCAACTTTCCAGGCAGCTGCAGGAACTGACATGAAGTGATGTATTTTATAGTAAAAGTAAAGACTCTCTCTCTCTCTCTCTAGGCTACCGTATATTCTAAATACTTTTTCGAATAACCGAATTTTGCAACCCTAACAATGTCTTTGCTTTGTTTAATCTTGTTTTAAGCCAAGGCACCAATCGAGGTTAACTAGTTATCTTTCAGCAAAAGCATCTGGTTCCCCTCCACAATGCTCATAGCTCTGTGACCAAACCCATAAAAACTTCTCATTGGTTATTTCATTCTTAAAATACTAGTTTATACATTTGAAGAATTAAATTATGAAATGATCCTCTCTCACAATTTATGGTATTTAACTCCAAACCACCAGCGAATTTTTTTTTTTGGTTTGATAAGACCACCCATATTTGTTTGAAAGTCCGTGCTTTTTTTTTTTTGCGCAAAATCCTCATATTAACAGTGAAACGATTGTACAGTGCGTGGTACCTTTAATTGCAATATGGTTTTTTCTCACCATCGTTACAGCAATCATAAGTTTGTGTCTACATGGTTATCGTTATCGCTTTTTCTGTAATTTTTTTCTGTGCCTTGTCACTATTTAAAAGAAAAAGAGAAATAGCTTTGTAGTACAGGCAAAAGTGATTCTTATCTTGGTCACTGTAACACAGGGTAATACAGAATACTCAATCAAGAATTTTTATCAGGTTGCAAAAAAACCCAAGGGCTTTCTTTTATGATTTGTCACCCTGAAAGAGCTAGAAAAAATGGAGATGCTTGTGTCCAAAACCAGTCAAGGTATACTTGATTTAGTAATTCTATTAATATTCTTGTATCACAACAATAAAGATAGGAACAACAAGGAGAGACAGAAGGAAGCATGATACTTTTGCTAAATGAGGTAGATGGTTGCATCCATTATATTGTATACTATTCAATATAGCCATAAAACAGATTACTGCATAACCAAAGAAAAGATAAAGTGAATTGGACTTATAAGCAAGATGGGAGGCGGCTAATACGCCAATGGCCTTACTTGACTTATTCTTATTGGTAATTGATTTTCTGTTGTTGCTGTTGAAAGCATATGACTATATTGGTCTATCGAATCGAAAGACTTTATTATCATGTCATTTGAGCATCCTTTTCTTTTTTTTTTTATTTTGGCCTAATAGCTGACAAGGCAAACACATGCTCATATGATGTAGTTGTCCTTTCATTTATTGGGTTGTTCTTACGTATTCAGAGGAGGGAAGAAAAAGGATAAGTTCAAATGTACTGACTTCTTTAAAGTTCACCTATCCCTCTAATAGCTAACAATTGTTTTTTTTTTGCAATTTCATCAGTTTGATTGGTCAAGAAGAAATATAGTGTTAAATGTATCTTGAGAGATAGAATCAAGTATATTCTAGCGTTCATATAACAGCTAGGAACAGTCTGCTTATTTTCAATCAAGCCTTTGCTTTCCGTGCCAAGTACATGGACTCTATAAACTTTCTTGTCTTGTAAATCACCTTGATCCCCGCAACTGCATTTCTACAAACTTTATATTAGAGGCGACATCTCCGATATCGAATCAAAATACTCGGACTTCAAACAAAAGTAGTTTTTTAGTCAATTATTTGGAATGAGTCATGTGTTAATAAAAAAAGAGAGAAAAATGATCCCTTCTTTTACTTTTAATCCTCTTGTTGTTATAGCAACAAGATGTTATCTTATCAATTGTTGTTGTCAGGTGCCTCGATCTTGATAACATTCAAATCAGTATAATTTTACCCTTTTTCTTACTATCAATCTAAAAAGGAAGTAGGTCTACAAGTTTGTTCTAATCAGGATAATTTATACTTGTTCTACATGTTAATCCAATCTGGTGTTTTTGCCAAAAATGGAGTGAATTTCCTTAAAGAGGTATCTGGATGTGTATCGTGCGAAATAATGTCAAAACTGTGCGAAAGATTCTTGATATGATATGATTGGCTGTCATTACCATCTATCTGTTATCATTGGTACAAAAGTTTATCGTAATTTTGTACTACCATTCATTTAGCCTTGAAGTATAAAAGCATCAACATTTTCTTTGTTTCATTCTTCTTGCATTTTATTTTATTTATTCTTACCCCTTCTAATACAATGACAGACGTCAAACAGTCTCCCCCTTCATATGGGGATGAAAAGGTTGAATACGATGTCCATTCAATCGACGAACAAGTGATCATAAATGAGACTCAACATCACCCAGAAGAATCACAATTTACATGGCGTGCAACTATTGTTGGTTCTTTATTAGGCTGTCTAGTTGGTAAAGAATTGACATGTAACTAGATTAAGAAAAAAGAACAGATAAGCTGACTCTTTTTTTTTTCCTTCTTATTTTAGCTGCTTCAAACACTTTCTTGGGTTTAAAGATTGGTTGGACTTTTGGTGCTTCCCTTTTTGGTGCTATTTTCTCTTTTGCTTTTCTTAAACCCATCTCCAGAATTCTCCCCCCTCGATGGGGTGGTGGTTATTTTGGTCCTAAAGAAAACTGTACAGCTCAATCTGCTGCCACTACAGCTGGTGGTCTTTCTGCCGGTTTCGTTTCTGGTATCCCCGCCATGTATAAACTTGGTTTGATGACTACACCTAGAGAAGATGCTGCTGCTCTCCTTTTATTCACCATCTCTTGTGCCTTTTACGGTCTCTTCTTCGCTGTTCCCCTCCGTCAACACTTTGTCGTCAAGCAGGACTTGACTTTCCCTACACCTCGTGCCGCCGCCACAACCATCATCTCTCTTCACAGTACTGCTGAAGGTGAAAAGGAAGCCATGAAGAAAGCCATGTGGATGGGTATTTGGTTTGCCATTTCCTTCCTTTGGAACTTGATTGCCTACTGGGTTCCCTTCTTTGACACTATTCACATCTTGTGGTGGATTGGTCACAGTGCCAACTATGTTCCCTTGATGAGTGCTGATGACACCTGGGGTTGGTCCTTCCGTTTCGACTTCCCCTTCTTTGGTGCTGGTTTGATGACTCCCGGTTCTACTGTCAACACTTTCTTTATTTCTTCAGTTGTTGTTTATGGTATCATTGGTCCTTGTCTTGTCCAAAGCGGTTACTTTGTCAAGGCTATGGGTATTGTCACCACTGGTCCTACCACTCAATCTTTCTTCTTGTGGCCCGGTATTGCTCTTATGGTCTTGACTACCTTCGCCGAACTCTTTGTTCACTATGATACCCTCTGGCGTGGTGTTAAGGGTGGTGCCATTGGTATCTATGATGGTCTCCGTACCCTTTGCTTCAACTTCCAATCTCGTGTCATGAAGAAGGAACTCTCTGAAGATCAATTGAAGCACATGAACACTGAATTGCCTGAAGATGAAATCTTTAGCAAGGATGAATTGGTTCCTACTTGGTGGTGGGTTCTTGGTACCTTCCTTTCCATCATCTTCACCTGTGCTATCATGGGTGAATACTTTGGTATGCCTGTCTATCAATCTATCGTTGCTGTCATTCTTGGTTTCATCTTCTCTTTCGTTGGTGTCCAAGCTGCTGGTGAGACTGATATCAACCCTACCGGTTCTATCGGTAAGATGTCTCAACTTGTCTTTGCTGGTATGCCCCATGATAGCATCAACCAACTCCGTAAGGCTAACTTGATGGCTGGTAACATCTCTGCTTCCGCTGCTGCTCAATCTGTCGACATGGTTGGTGATCTCAAGACTGGTCAATTGATCGGTGCCTCCCCTCGTTCTCAATTCTGGGCTCAATTCGTCGCTTCTTTCTTTGCCATTGGTATTGCTGTTGGTCTTTTCATTCTTTTCGCTGAAGCTTATCCTTGTATCATCAGTCCTGAAGATGGCGAATGTGAATTTGGTCTTGTTGCTGTCAGAGCATGGTACAACGTTACCCTCTTGTTGACTGGTGGTGGTGAAGCTCTTACTCGCGAAGGTATTATTGTCACCATTGTCTGTGCCATTGTCGGTCTCGTTGGTCCTTTTGTTCGTGAATTCTTGGTTCCCAAGAAGTTCCACCGCTACTTCCCCTCTATCTCCGCTATTGGTATTGCTATGATTAACACAAGCCCTGAAGTTCCTTTGGCTATGTTCATTGGTTGGGTTGCCGGCAAGATCTGGAAGCGCGTTGATCCCGTTGCTTACGATAACTACATGTACAGTACTTCAGGTGGTTTGATTGCTGGTCAAGGTATCTCTGCCATTCTCCAAGCCGTCTTCAAGTTGAAGGATGTACAACCCAATGTATTCTATGCTTCTTGTATTGAAGGTCTTAGAGCCAACTGTCCTTAAGAAAAATCCATTCAGTTTTTTTTCTTTATTACCACCCTTTCTATAACACTGTACTTTATATAATCTATCTATTACATCTTAATAATCATGCTATTTTGCTAAAATAAACCAATACATTCATACCATTTTTTTTATAAAGAAAACTTGCTAGGCTGCATAAGAAAAAATAGTGTATGTGTTACATTGTGTGACAATTATGTCTAAAACAATAGCATTAGAATTAGTTACAAATATGGAATTAGTAGAAAGAGATACATTTAAAATGCCTCAAAACTCGGTTTGCTACATACTTTTAAAGAATATTTCATCCATGAATCGATCGTATAAGCATTAGATAGGATGAATCGTTTTCTAAGGCTTTTTCTTTTATTTTAGTGAACTTTATAGAATTTGGCAAAGGAAAAAGGACGATGTCAGGGTCTTGCAAATGATTGGCTAGATACATGCAATTGATCGTCATTTTATGAGTTGGAGAAAACTGCCTCATTTCTGTCTCCTCTTTTATTAGCCTGCGTTAAACTTATTCTAAACCTACAACTTGACTTTAGCTAACACAGTGCATTGATAGTTTAAAGGGTAAGTAAACAAATGGCATTGGCTAAAAATGAATTGCAGTTGTTTCCAAGAGTTAGTTTGACTATAAGGAGAGATGAAATCTATCAATTCCTTTTTATCAGGTAACCACTTGGTCATGAGCCATTTTTTAGGAAAAGCAAAGAGAGGATAGAAGATTAGATGGATTAGAGCTTTAGACAAAACGAGAGAATGTCATATATTTACTTTAAAAGAAAGACAAAGAAAAACTATCAACTATAAGGTTTACAACAAGCAACAGGCTACAGTTTCATCGTCTGGTACAGATACCAAATTCTCCAATTTCAACTGCTTGAATACAGACTGCTGAAACCTTCACTTGTCATTCAAGCGAACAAAGCTACTGATCGGCAATGAACAGCCATTGTATATTGTCTTTAAAGACATAGATCCATTTGGATATTTCTATGCCCCTTTTCTATCATTTGTTTGAAATAGGTTTCATTCATTACATCCTTGAACCCGTTTAAAAGATTGTTATTTTTTGTGGGTTGCATCATCAGGCACCAACGTATCCTTAAATAGCAACACTCACAAACTAATGTCAAAAAGGCAGAACCCTGATTTATTTCGGATCCCGTTACAAATATTTCAAGTACAGAATTATTCATGCAACAAAATTGAAGCGGGTCTTGTTTATCAATTGAGAGCCTTAAAGGCAACAAGAGAGAAATCAACTTGTCTTTCAATGCCATTCACTATGAGTAGCCTTGAACAAAAAAGGCGTGTGTTTTTTCTGTTTTGTTTATATTAGACTGTTTCTGTGTATGTTGCTTCCAAGCAATGATCTGACTTCAACAAAGTCCTTTTCCCCTAAACTAACTCTTTTTCTTTTTACGTAGTCATCCATTGCAACAATACAAAAAAAACAACAACTGGAATTGCAACTATAACCACTATAGATCAATCCCCCTCCTCTTCCAACTATTACAACCACAAATAAGCACATAGAGAAATGATAGAGTAATGAAATCAGTAGATGATTCACTCATATGATACAACTGTAAAAGTCAGAATCCCTCTTCTTCTTTTTTTTTATTTCAGAGATAAAAATTGTATCATTAGTCTCTCTCAAGCTATATCAAAACTTCACATGCATTATACTCCATCTTTTCTTTTGGTGTTGTCACTCTTTTAGAAAATAGTTCTTGAAATGATGCATCTAATTCATTTTGTGAATCACTTGAAAAATCCAAAAAAAAAGACATGACTCGAACATCAACACTACGTAGGCAACTAACTACGGAAGCACGCTGTAAGAGAATGCCATCCCTCCCATGAAGCAAGTTGAAAGGAAGTATGAAGAGAAAGATGGTTGGTTCTAGCAAATCGATACTGAAAAACAATAATCGTTGATAGCACCAACAATAATAAAGAGTTTAGAAAGAAAGCGTTGTCACATGAATTAGGGCTAAGGGATATCATACCAAACTGGTTTCTGTTCTTCATGAAGTCTTATCACCTTTGTCTTGGTAGCTCCAATTCGAAACTTATTGCCATAACAACACCAAGGTTGAACGCAAGTACTGTCCCAACCTTGCATGAGTTGCCATCATCAAACACAGGAAAGGAAACCATCCATTTTATTTTATAAGAGGTACGAACTTACTCGTGTACTGGGGGATGTTATTGGTGACACTACTTTGAAACATCTCAGTCCTTTTTCTTGAACGGACGATCTCTTTTTGTTTATTTGATAAACATTTAGCTAATAACATTTCCTTTCTTTGCAATAAGCTGAAAGAAAAACATATCAGTTATAACATTTGCATTGAAAAAGTACATGAAAAAAAAATGTATGCTTAACCAAGACATTTTACAATAAGCATTTAACCAAACATCATAATAAAGTGATAAGCATGATTGGAACATTAGAAGCCTTTTTTTTTTATTGTTATATCGAAATCCCCTTTTTTTTTAGTGCTCCTAATAGTTTCTAGAAATAATGTATATGTAAGTTGTAGGATATAAAAGAGAATAGATGTAGGTAGAAAGAAAGAAATGCAGAGTCGATTTTATGTTTAAAAGAAGAGAGAATTAAATACCAAAATAAATAGTGTGTAGATGTAAATTTAATATATACGTGTATAACATATATAAACATAAGAATAAAGCTTATTCAGGAGCATGAGAGAAGAGATAAGAAACGGATTCACCATTATGGGTTCTACGGATAGCTTCAGCAAGAGTAGGTGAGATATCAATAATGTCAAGTTTGGGACAAATGGCCTATAAAAATAATCATGAGATATAGATTCAACAAGAAGCATTTATAAAACTAATTTACCATTTTGTCTTGATGAGGAATTGTGTTGGTAACAACAAGTTTCTCTATGACAGATTCATTGATCACCTTGATAGCCTTTCCAGAAAGAATACCGTGGGCAACAATAGCATAGACCTTTACAGCACCATTCTCCACCAAGGTCTTGGCAGCCAAACCCAATGTACCACACGTATCAGCCATATCGTCCACCAAAATAGCAATCTTACCAGTTACATCACCCACCAAAACCATGCGTGACACTTCATTGGCTCTCTTACGTTCTTTGTGAATCAAAGCAAAATCAAGTTCCAAACGATCAGCAATTGAAGTAGCACTAAGAAAAAAAAAAGAGAAAAATCAATTTATCTATGACAAAAAAAAAAGAAATGTAATGACTTACCGCTTAGCACCACCAGCATCAGGAGAAACGATGATAGCATTCTTCCAATCGGGGATCTGTGTACGAATATATTTGATCATGGAGGGCTCACAGTATAGATTGTCTACAGGGATATTGAAGAAGCCTTGAATCTGAGAGGCATGAAGATCCATCGTGATGACATGGTTAGCACCTGCCACAGTCAACATGTTGGCAGTCAATTTGGCAGTAATGGGTGCACGGCTCTTGTCCTTCTTATCTTGACGAGCATAAGGAAAACAAGGAATGACGGCAGTAATTCTACGAGCAGAAGCAGTTTTACAAGCGTTGATCAAGATCAAGAGTTCCATCAGATTATCATTGATTTCACCACAACCCGATTGAATGATAAAGACATCTTCATCACGTACAGATTCACCCACTGTGACTGATGTTTCTTGATTGGAATACTTCATAACCACAGCCTTGGCTAGATCAATACCGATACGGCTAGCAACAAGCTTAGCGAGTTCAGGGTGAGAATTACCAGTGAAGATTTTGATGGCGTTATCAGACATGGTTGTTTAAAGAAGGGGGGGTATTGTTTAATAAATAAGTAGGAATGACTTTTGATACAAGAAGAAGAAAAAGAAGAAGAAAAAAAATCTTCAGACAAAAGAGTCCCAATTTAAAATTCAGTGGTGACTTTGAAATCATCCTTTGTAACACTGCCATAAATCTAATCATCTCAAATGTTTTCCAAGTGTATATTTCAACCAAATCTAAGATAAACAGTAGAATCTTGTTTAATAGATCAGATAGACATGATTTACTTTGAATTTGCCATCTCTCTTTGTTTTCTTTCAATCTATCAAAGTGGGAGAGAGAGATCATTTTATAACGTGTTTGATACACAGAAAAATAGTGAGTCATACACAGAAAAAAAAAAAGAGAGATGTTGCCTTGAAGCTGTGACTTAATAGCATCAAGTTTCCCTAAACCAACCTATTGGTAGCATAGATTAGACTGGTGAGTTGTTTAGCCATTTTTCTTGTTTGTCTGAAAAAATAAAAACTGGAAACATTTTTTTTTTGTGTCTCAGTCAGTGGATGAATATGCCAAATGCGCGTTTAATTTTTCTGTTTCTTTTTTTCTTTATAGAATGTCTGTTGATAACTTTAAGACCAACATCTATGAATATCTAGAGACACTACCTACAATCACTTTTATGCGGCTGTTTGAGAAGCCTGCTACTTGTCTAGCTATCTTTAGGTACTTCTTCGTCTTTTGTTTGAGTGATGAGACCTTGTATTGAAAAGAAAAAGGATCATTTATTGTATGAAATCAGATTGTTACCAAGCTTAGGAAGGCAGATTGTCATGTCATTATTGTATATGGAAGCTTCATTACCAGTAGCTGATATTCATACTTGGGTCAATAAAGAAGGTCAAAAGTGAGTTTGTTGGTTTATATGTATAACAAAGTGTCTCATTTCTTTATTTAAGAAAACTAGCTGAATCTCTTTTAAAATTATCTCGACTACGTATTCTTGAACAGAGAGATCAAGTATTGATAATGAATACTACATTTCGACAAGAATTTCGAAATGCTTTAACTGGAGGGTAATGTTGTCAAATGATGAGTGATAGTTTGATTAACACATCTCTCTTTTTTCTTAAACAGAGGCACGCAGCAATCATTTGGTTTGCCTTATGCTTCTCCTGATAAACATGCAGTGGATATTCATTTCCTTGATAATTATGCTACTACACAATGGGAGGCTATTCTTCATTATATGGTTGGTACCTCACTTACCAAAAAACCAAGTCGAGGTGTGCTGAATCTGTTGGAGCGAAGTAAACTGATGCAGACAAGGTTTGTTTGATTCACTTCTTTCTTTACAGAATCAACTGAATCCTACTTCTTTAGCTCAGAAACAGGCCAATTGCAGATTACAAACAAGGGATTCCAGTTTTTACTTCAAGATGTGAACACACAAGTCTGGGCATTTTTATTACAGTATTTAGATATGGCAGAGGTAAGAAAGCAGAAATGTCTTGAAACGAATCATTGAATGAAATTCTTTTGTTTGTTAAAGGTGTTGCAAATGGATCTTGTTGAAGTGTTGAATTTCTTGTTTCAATTGGGTTCATTAGAATTAGGTGAGGTAAAGTCTGAGTAAGGCAGGAGAAGGGATCTCTATAAATCAATTGTAGACTAAAAAAGAAAACCACATTAGAATTATTCAGTAGAGACCTTGACTCAGACTCAATTACAAATGTTGGAGGATTTACGTGATTATGGTATTGTCTATCAAAGAAAGGTAAATTTTCCAAGACAGAGACATATAGAGAGGGATGATTTAACCACCCTCTTGTTTATATAGAAAGTATCTAAACGATATTATCCCACTCGATTGGCTACTACATTGACATCAGGCAATGCTGCATTAGCAGGCACTACCATTGTCAATACGAACGAACCCTTGAATGCTTCCACCATGGCCGATACAGAACAAGCAGATCAAGGATTCATCATCTTGGAAACAAACTACAAGATTTATGCTTATACAGGTAAGATTGGAAATCATGAACAAATGGGAGATTTCTCATTAATTGATGCTTATTTAGATTCACCTCTTCAGATTGCTGTCTTGAATTTGTTTGTTCAGTTACAATCCCGGTTTAGAAATATGGTGACAGGTCTTATTACAAGAGATAGTATTCGAAATGCCTTGATGAAGGGTATCACAGCTGAACAGGTAAGAAAGAAAAAGAAATGGCTGACAATCTTTATTAATCTCGAAACAAGATTATTTATTACATGCAATCCCATGCACATCCACAAATGAGAAAGAAATACCCTGTTTTACCCCTTACAGTGATAGATCAAATTCGATTATGGGAAATGGAAAGAAATCGATTGAAACCAACTAATGGCAAGTGTTCAACAGAAAGAAAAAACCGGCTCTAACCAATCATCGATATTAGCTTACTTGTATCATGAATTCAATATGCAAGCTGATTTTGATGCTGCTGAAAAATATGCAAAAGATCTTGGTGTGTTATTATGGTCTAATCCTGCTAAACGTAAAATGACAATTGCTGAAAGGTAAGAAACAGTCTGTTATTGATTGGGTTGATATTGACTTGTTTCTACTTTAGTGGTCATGAAAGTGTAAAGGGATTTGTCAAAAGAAGATTACAAAGAGCTTAACTATAGGGCGTATCTTTAAAAAAGTTTTTTTTTTATGCATTTAGACTCAAAACAATTATATAAAAAAAAATTTTTTTTTCACTCTTTTCTTTTCTATATCTATTTTTTTCTCTTAAATATGAGTGTCAATTTGAAAAGAAAGGCTCCCGAAGACGATGAAGATAAGCCTCTCAAAAGAGCCAGTTCTACTCAAAATATGGCCTCAGACGAAGAAGACTCTGATGATGGTCTTCAAGTAAAGAACGAGTACGCGCTTAACAACCTTGTACTGACGCTTACATAGGAAATTGTAGATGTCGATTTTGACTTTTATAACCCTGATGATATTGATTATCATGCACTCAAGAAACTATTGGGTCAACTCTTTTCTTCTGATGCTGAATTGATTCAATTGGGTGATATGGCAGATATCATCATTGAAGAGAATCAAGTGGGCACAACTGTCAAAGTAGACGATCAAAAATCAGACCCTTATGCTATCCTCAGTATCATCAACATGCATCAACACAAGGTAATGTGAAACACACAATTTGTTTCTGTTCTCTAAAGTTCTCGACAATAGCAAAAGGAAGGCATCAAGCAACTTTGTAGTTATCTGTCCAACAAATGTCCCAAGAAGAATGAATCATTGGCTATCAAGAAGATTTTATCATTGGCATCTGAAGATCAACATCTCGGTTGGGTTGTATCCGAGCGTTTTATTAACATGCCAGTTGAGATCATGGCTCCTATGTACAGTATGCTTCAAGAAGAACTAAAGAAGGCTGTTGAAGAGGTAAAAAAAAAAACAATGCGATTTGAATGGTGCTTGTTTTTTTCTTATTGTTTTTTTTTCTTGGTCTTAGAAAGAACCTTATGTGTTTGAATGGTATATGTTTATCTCCAAGACATATAAAGAAGTAGCCTCTACAGTAGATGAAGAAGAAGAAGAACCTCAACAAAAGAAGGCAAAGACAGTGGATAGTGAAACCTTTTACTTTCAATCTGAAGATGAAATCATTGCCAAATATGCTGAACATCAATTTGACTTTAAGTTTACTAATTCAGATAAAGAACAAGCTGCTGATTCAAGACGTGCCTTTTCTGATTTTGGTATTGCTCCTTCTCGTAAGCTATTCTTGGTTCACAAGTCTAGATTTGATGACCTTGTAAATGAGATCATCAAGACTTGTTCTTCTACTTCTGCTGCATAGAAATAAATTGTTTTTGTAAATAACCATGCGTTTTTTTATTAATAAAGAGGATGAAATGCATTTGATCTTGTATAGTATATACATTTATAAATGAAAATAATGAGAAAAATAAACAATAGTGAAATCAAGACATCTTGTATTCACACACTTCACGTACTTCACCATGAGTAGCAGATGACTTGTAATCAATGATGATATCAAGATCTCTAGGGTTAGACTTGTTGGGAGCACAACTCAATTCACCTTCAATCGTATCACCCTTCTTCAAGGTCAAGGCTTCATTTGTATAAAAGACAGTTTGCTTCCAGTGAGTATACTTGGCAAAGGGACCGGTAGAGAATTCAACAGGCTTGTGACAATGGGTAAAGGCAATATCAAACCAGGCAATAAAGGCATGAGCATAATCATCACGTTCAGCAGTGATCTTGAAAGGAGCCTTGAAGGTCAAATCTTCCTTGGTCACAGTAGCAATATCGATTTCCTTGAAGGCACAGGTATCACTCATGACACAACGAGGCTCAACAACATCCACAAGAGGTTCCTTGAGAGCAAGCTTCTTGATGGAAGAATAATCAAAGCCATACACATTGTCCCAGTAACCAATCTTTTCTTCCTTATAATCACCATCTTCAATAGCAGCAATACACATGATAGCCTTGTCGGGGAAGATCATACCACCAGGTGCCAAATACTTGTCTCTGGCAACCAACACAGTATCCAACATGGATTCGTACAGCAAAAAGTAACCCATCCACTCGGAAATGATAATATCGACCTTGTCCACAGGCAAAACAACTTCTTCCATCTTACCTTGGATCAATGTGACCTTATGATCCAAACCATTGTCTTTGACGATGATACGGGCTTGATGGATAATGTTGGACATATCAATCTAAGGATGATCGTTAGATCGATTCTTGTGTTTTTTTTTTCTTGACAACTTACACCATACACATGCTTAGCACCAGATTTGGCAGCAAACATGGAAAGAATACCAGTACCACAGCCAACATCAAGCACAACCTTGTCTTTGAAAAGATGCTTGTTGTTGTAGATGGAGTTACGGTAAGACATGGTACGAACTTCATCCTTTAACATTTCCTATGATAGTATATGTTAGTCTTGTGTTTATTTCGAAATAGACAATAAAAGTTTACTTCGTGAATACCTAAGAAAGAACAGGTAAATACAATAGAATGGTCGTTTGTTGCGTGGTTTCCTTACCAAAGTGAGCATAAGAGTCAAAGTAGTAATCCTTACTGGTCATACCAGCGTTGTCTGTGGTGGTAGTAGGAGCAGACATGGTTGGTGTATATTCCTATAGAAATAAAGAAGAAAAAAAAAAAAAACTCTTTCTTGTACTTTATAAAACTAAAACCGGTCCCTTAATGGTCACAAAAGTTTTTTTTTTTTTTGTGTGCGCATTGTAAAATTTGACTTGCAAAATAGGCTCGTATGACTGCTTACTTCTCCAAGCTACCATTTATATATAAATCAATGATATGCTAAACAAAGCTATAAGTGATGCTCTATATTTAATAGTATATATTTAAAAGAATACCTTGAATAAATCTCAGCCTATTAAAAGTTCAAATTTTGATAAGCGTATGTCTCTCTAAAATAGTTGAATGTTTAACCAAGTTTGAGGAATCTTTTATTTAAACCAGCATTGCCATCCAATAAGAGAGAGAAAGAGGATGGTCTACACCAAGCAAAATTGAGATGAACTTTGAATTTAGCCCTAGAATGAGTTTGAATTAGAGAAACAACATAGGCTTCCTTCATCGCAATTCATGTATCCCCCCCATAAACACTGGCTTGTAACTCTATGCATTGTATTCAGTCTTGATGAATTTATTTCAACTCCAAATTCATTAAAGAACTGCTATATCCCTTTTAAGCTATAGGATTATGCAAGTAGTCCATTTGTACACTTTTTAAATTGTGTGTGTGTATGCAACCTATTTCTTTTTTTTTGCTTTTTTTTATCTTGAAAACAAAGAAGCCCCCTTTAGAATATGTCAGAGACAGAAAAGACAAGAATAGCCGTGAGTAGGCTTTTTGTAGAGTCAGGAGAGAAGGAAAGGTAAAGAAAGAAAAAGAAGAAAGAAGGAAATGCTTAGCATCTCTATAGATTACTCGAATTCTTGAAATTACGTTTACAAGAGACAGGTTGGAATGACAATTTAGATGCTTATAGTCGTGGTAGAGTCATGCAGCTATTTCTTCTTCTTTTTGGTTGTCTTTACTAACGTATAAGTCAAGACATGATTAGAAACAAAAGTTTAGAAGATGCCTCATTAAACGATTTAACAAAAGAATTAGGCGATTATGGTCGATGTAAGCAAACTAACTTTACTTGTTGATTCGTTATTCATTTTTCTTTTTTTTTTAAGCTACTGTAAGCGAATCCATCAAAAAGGACCTGCTTGAACAGATCAAAAAGTTTCTTGATGACAACCTCAATTAAACAGCAACAGCCTCATTGACTTCCTCTACCACACCACGAATCACTGGCTTTTGTTCTCTCAAGGTCAAACGCATAGCAAGAGCATCTTCACCATCAGCATAATATTTCTTTTCAACTTCATGCACACTAAATTAAAAAAAAAGAGAAATTAACATTACTACTTTCTTGTATTGTATACTACTACTTGCTCGAATTTCAATGTATCTCTATAAAGACCAATGGCAGCACGGTTCGTTTTACGGACATGCAAAGAGACATAATGGGCTCCAAAGACAGTGGCCATTTGACTAGTAGCTTGTGTCATCAACTTTTGAGCGAGACCCAAACGTCTATAGGTACGCATGACAGATATGGATGTAATATGGCCATGAGGGACATCGGTAGGTTCCTCTTCCCTATTCTACGTATTTAATATCTCTCTTCTTCTTCTTGTTTGCTTGAACACTTTACATCTTTGCCAATACATAACCAATCACCTTTCCATTTTCATCTTCTGCAACAAAAGATAATTGAGGCCAAGACAAGGCGTGATAAAGGTCTATTCTATCTATATAAGCATACATGTATTATCCTTTTTTTTATAGGGAGTTCTTACAGTATTTCATTTGGTAGTTTTCTGGTAAATCCAGCAAGTTACAGTTTTGAATATATATCAAGTCATCCACCTGTTTCGTAGCACGTTTGTTAGGTTCAGCGTGTCTTTTTTTTAAAAAGAAAAATAGTGTTGCTTACAGTTGCTTGTCTAATGCTCATCTTTTCCAAGAAAATAAGTAGATTAATAAATAAACAAAAAAAGTCAAAAAGCCACTAGCGCCTGAAAGTGAGAGAGTGAGAGACAATGTGTTTACTGGTTAATTAAATAACCGATTTTGTGTGTATGCGTTTTTTTTTTTACTTTTCCTCTTTTTATATATATTTGAGCATAATGGAAATACAGACGATGGCTCAAGTAGAAGAAGTAAAGGTTCTTTATTCATTAGTTTTCACACCATGAGTTGACTTTGTTTTCTAGTTGATTCAACAACTCTATAGTTCGAGTGATCCTCTTCTAACCAAACAAATTCAAGATCAGCTTCAGTTACTTCAGAAACAACCTTTTGCTTGGGAAGTTGCTTCTCAATTACTCTCTTTACAAGTAAGCATACTATTTGCTTGCATTTATCATAACTCATGGATGTATATTAGTCAGACCAATGTCGGTTTTTCGGTGCATTGACTTTTCAAGTGAAAATCACACGCGACTGGTAAACATGAGATAAATTTCAGAAAACGAGATTTTGTCTAAATTTGATGCTAGGGAAACGCTTCCGGAAGATAAGCGAGTATGGCTAAAAGATGAATTGTTGGGTTGGATTGTTCGATTATGCGGAGGACCTGCTTTTGTTGTCACCAAACTATGTTTAGCAGTAAAGAGAGAAAGAGAAATTGATAAACAAAAAAGGAAATTCATGTCTCTTTCTCTGTAGTTGATTGCCTATGCATTTCATACAGTACCTGATGAATGGCCTGAATTCATGACATCCACTCTAAATGCCTTTCAGATGGGTGCACAGGCTTATCAGATTCCCTCAGACACAATGCATTATCTGATGCTCGAGTTTCTCACACTGGTTCCTGAAGAAGTTCAGAATGCTAATCTTATTGGTGGGCGAAAGTAAGGTAAAATCCATTCGGATACAACGTGTCATACACAACTAAACAAACGATAGATTGCAGCTGATTGGCGAATTAAAGGAAGGTATCCCATTGGCCTTATCTACCATCTCCACCCTTCTCTTGGCCACTGAACCACAGCCTGCCATTCAACAAAAGGCATTACGTTGTTTACAGAGTTGGATTCAATATGGATTCGAGTTGGAAAAGGGTTATCCAATTCTCCAACAGGTCATGGCCCTGTTAGGCAATGAGGACCTATTTGAACAGGCGACGGAAGTGCTGTTGGAATCCATGCAGCAATCCAATTGGGCTAAATATCAAACCTATAGAAACGATCTACTTGCCTGTTTTACAAGTGACCCTATGCGACTCAAGTTTGAATCCAGCCTAGAGGATGAAGAGGTGGCTCGCTTGTTGGCTAAACTGTTTTCGACATTTGGTGAAACCTATACGGATTTTATTGTGCTGCAACTTGCTAGACCTGATGTAGAGTGGTTGATGCACATGTTGATTCAACTCACTGGTTTCCAAGGTTATTTCCCTATTGATCAAGAGGTGTCTGAGATTCCTTTGAATTTCTGGTATATTATGCAGGAGACTTTGTTTGATGAGAGTATCTTGCCCTTACGTGAACCTGCTCAGATAGCCGATAAAGATGAAGATCAAAAGGCTTGGATTATCAAGTGCGGTCATACAGCCATTGCTATCTATAAGCAACTTGTCAAGGTATTGATTCAAAATGCTCGGTATCCCGAGGATAGTGTATGGGATACATGGAATAAAGGTAAAAAAGAAAAAAAGCAAACCGGAATAACCTATCCATCTGCTCATGATTCATTTTCTATTTTAAATTAGACATCCAAGATAAATTCAAAATCTGGAGACGTGATTTGGGTGATACAATGATCAATCCTTATTATGTGCTTCGAGATGACATGCTTCATATCGTGTTGGATCATAGTGTACATATCATCCATCAATGGTCCTCTTTACCCGATGCTCCGCAGGTAAAAAATAGTAGTCATAACAACAGAATCACGATTCCATCTCACATGGTATACTAGTTATTGGAGGCTACCTTATTCTGCTTAAAGAGTATCACGGAAGAGATTTCACCCCAAGAAAATGTTTATATACAACAGTTGTTTAGTCTGGACATTCTCGGTAGAATTCCTAATCATGGTGGTGTTCGTCTTAGGAATACTTTGTTATTGCTCATGGGTACTCCAATTGATATAAATAAGCATGTTGTGTTTGATCACTTAATCGTCTATGAATAGGATCTCTTGCTGATTGGCTCAAGGTGCATCCTCAATTCTTGGGTCCTGTCATGAACTATATTGTACCTTGTCTTAGTGATCGTTCTCTGGCCTTAGCAGCTTCTTCTGCTTTTTCCGATATTTGTGATAATTGTCGTGAATCTCTTGTGAATGAATTGGACAATCTGATGCATGTCTATGCAGCCATGTCCAAGTCACAGATCAAGGCAAGGTGTTGAAAACAAAAGAAGAAAGAGCTTTTGTTGACTTTAATTGAATAGGTCAATTTTATGCAAAAAGTAGTAGAATCTGTAGCAGATGTCATTCAAGTACTTCCTGCTGATAGAGCCATGGCACCATTGATGGTAAAAAAAAAAAAAGAGAGATGCAACGTATTCACACGCTAAATCTTGTTATTATCATAGACGCTGACAGGTGATATTCTGCAGGGTATTTCAAATGCACTCAAATCCATTGAAATCGATCCACAAGCTGCTCATGATACAGTACTTGTTCAACTTCAATATTTGACAGCCTGTTGCCGAGGCATTCAATCTCCGAATGATGACTATCAATCTCTTGATCAGCGAAAATCAACCTATGATGCATTTGCTGCTGGACACTCAACTGCATTGTATGCTCCTATCGAAGGATTTCAAGAAATCACCTGTGCCATCCGAGAACTCACCACACAAATAGCGCATGTCTGGAGTTCGGATGAGGCCATGGCTAAAGCATTATCTACCTTTCTGGAACAAGGCATGCGATCCACCAGTCCATTGCTCAGTCTGAGTTTCTCTGATCTTGCAGGCTTGATTGAACAGAGCTATCATGCCACACCTTATGCCTGTTGGTTGAATACAGCCTCTATGATGATGACTGTCTATGGTGGTCAAGAAACCAACAGGGAAAGATTAAGGGATTTGTTAGGTTCAGTCACGAACAAGACAATGGCCTTTATTCATGGTACAGAAGGTAAACTAGACCATACACACACACACACATTTGCACTTTAACTCATCCTTGTTTAAGCTATGGAACAATACCCTGATGTGGTTGACAACTACTTTGGATTGTTATCAAGAGTAAGTTCAATAGCCTCTTATTTTCACATGATTTGACAGTTCTTTTTAGGCAATGACACGTTGTCCCTTTTCGTTCTATCGCCTTCCTATGATGGATGCTATTTTTATGTTTGTCATTGCCGGTATGGGACAGCAGGAACGACTGGCTTTAAAAGCAGCCCTGAACTTTATGGTAATTTAGGTTTATACACACAAACTGTTGCATCCACTGACATTTGTTTAATTACAGTCCGATTTTATTAGCCAAGATTATCAAGAAAATTCAGAAATAGCACAAGTGATGGATAGCATCATGAACCATATGGGCTATCAAATCATGGAACAATTGCTGCTGGTAATGTTGTAGTGTCCTATTCCCTATCTTGTTACTCTAACATCACCCTTAGGGTATTGGTGGACGTGTGCCTAGATCCTTTGCAAGCCCACTGGTGGATGTGTTGTTTAAGCTGATAGGAAAATACCTTCCATTATGTAGACAATGGATGCAATCATTATTGGCCAATGTAAGTCAGAGAATCAACAAGAAGGGTGAGATGGCTGATGGTTTTGTGTAGGATGGTTTTCCTAGTGCATTAGCTACACCTAGTGATAAAGAAACATTTATGAAAGGAGTACTTGGGTAAGTCAAGCTGTTTATCCCAATTGGATTACTTTTCTGACTTTTTTTTTGTTCTATAGCACACGCTCACCCAAGAGATTTAAAGAACATACAAACACTTTCTCTATCAAATGCCGAGGTTTAGGTAATACATCATTCTAAATTACTTATTATTATTGCTTATATGAAATATATATATTTCAATTTACACCTTTTCTCTCTCTTTCTTTCTTTCTTGTTTGGAAATATGTAAATACTTGCGTACCTATCTAATGCTATGTGAGAGTTGCCATGGCTACAGATAGACCGATTGTCTTATTTTTCGAGATTTAAAAAGGGAAACAGAGAACACTCATTTGAATACTATAAACATACACACTGAGTTTTGTCGGAGTCTATATTTAAATATAAGTGTGTGTGTGCTTGTGTGTGGATCCATTCATCATCAATTAATTTATGATGTTTTATAAAGTAAGGCAAAGGCAGGGTCTAATCACACTTACTGTGCCTTCCATGTACTTTTTGTTTGTCTTTCTAGTCAAAGCATGAACGAGCTAATTCAATGCTTTGAGAGTTAAGCTCTTTCTTTTAACAATGAATCTATTAAAAAAAAAAGGGAGAGAATAGACAAGTAAAGCAAATTACCACATAATTTATTACACCAACACAAGGTTGGTACTACAACAATACATTTTGGTTACTGAGAATAATTTGGAAATCTTTTTTTTTTTCTTTTTGCGTTTTGCCTGTTTCTCTTTCTTTTTTCTTCATCTCGCTGCTGTTCATCTCATCTTGGAAAGTATGGCAGCCAGTATAGGAATAAAAAGGCCGAGACCGCCTTTGTCTTCAAGCCATGCAATAGCTTCACATAATCCTATTCAATTAGCAGCTATCTCCAATTTTAAGCTGGCTCAACTCACTTTTGCACCTCCCGATCTTCATTCACTCAGAAAGACAGCCGTTGTCAAGAATATGTTGGAAGACATCTATACAAATACACCTGTCGAATGGTTACAACAAATGACTCGATGGCAATTTTTCACTGCAGAGTAAAGTATTTTTTTAAAAAAAGAAAAGCTTAATCTAATGTAATTTAAAAAGATCATTGGACGAAATGACTCAAGAGAGTCTGGAACAAATATTTGCTCAATATGCACAGACAATTGAAGCATTTAGACCTGTGAAAACGATACCCTCTTATCATGAAGATTCTCATGATGAAGACGATGATGACGATGATGATGATCTTTGGCTTGAAGATGAAGAAGAAAATAGCAGACCACCACTCAATCAACTTTACCAACAACAGGCTGGTTTGGGAGTAGGTCAATCCAACGATTTACTCTTTTCTCATCCAAACTACAATCTGTCGGCAGAATCGGTCGATCCAGTAGCACGTATGACTTCGCCCTTATCTGATAAACCTCTGCCTGCCAATCCCACCTCTAGTGATGATACCGCCAAGAAGGCCAGGAGAAAAAGCGGGTTTGCAGGTAACAAGAATCGATTCAGTTGGACAAGTGACACAGGTATCACTCCTCATATTGTATCTCAAAATTTGGCAAATGAAATCATGAGTCTGTTTGATATGGAATTCTCTGTGGATATCAAGGTCAATACGGCACCCAAATTACCAGAATTACCCTTCAAGCCACAAAGAAAGTCTCAAAACAGAAAATCGCTAGATATGATGTCTCTCTTGATGCCTGCCTTTGATCAGATCGCATTGGAGAATTCACCTCAAAAACTTCAATACAATTATCAACCGCCTATGAGGCCCAAGATGATCGTCAGGTCACTACCTCAAAGATCATCCTCCTTGAGAGATAGACAATTACCTCCCAAGGACAAAGAGACAGTATCATTACCATCACAGCCTTCCCCATCTCCACCTCCACCAATACAGCCTATGCCATCTGATACCCCTGTTGAAAAGACACTGTCTAAAAAGAAATCACTTCTTCGCCTGATTACTGGAAAAAAATTACCTCAACCCCCTCTACCCAAGGATATCCATGATATTTCATCCATGCATGAGGTTCAGTACGTCGACACTACACCTGGAGCAGTGAAGGCATCTCGAAAGACAAGCACATCCACCGTCAACTCATCTACCAGTTCATCCTCTTCTTGGTCAAACATCTCAGAGACGACTGAACAACCTATACCACAAAAGCCATTACCCGAGCCTCCTTTATCAGCTGATTTTGTACCACCTTCTAGCACGAGTGAAGAAAGCAATAAGAAACATGTACGCCGTGTGCGTTCAAAAAAGAGAAGATCAATGATGGAAAAGACAAAATCGAAACGTAAAAGTAACCACCTAGCCGTGGATGCACTACCTCCCATACCACCACCAAAAACGCTTAGCCGGTCTAAGTCTGCCTTTATCAAAATCGGCAGTGGTCTCAAGAACAAGAAACAGGAAAAGCAAATCAAACGAGCATCTTCTGCAAAGACATGGGCAGAGAATGTAAAGCAGAAGCGAGGGGACGATATGGCATTCGGTTATTTGCAGCCAGTGGGTCCCGACAGAGTGTACAGTGAGTCCCCAGAGGAGATCGTACCTACACCCTCAACAAGTTTTGTGAAAAGGATGGCCTCCTTTAACTGGCGCATGAAGTCTCGAAATAAGACAGTTGAGTTTTAAGTAAAAGAGAAAAAAAAAAAGACTGTTTGCCTTGTCGATACCCCCCCCCCTCCATCTTTCTTTTTTTTTACCATTAGCATTAGACCTTTCTCTCTTTTTTTTTGTTTTTGTCTTAATATACAAATGTACCTTATCACCTGCTATTTTTATCTGTTATATTTTCCAAGTTTTTTTTTATTATTATTGTTTTGAACACAGTGCATATTTTTAGAAATCAATGCACCTGCATTGTAATACAAGAAAACGGTTTGCTTCTCTACGTAACAAGCCCTGCCGTAGCATTGAACATTCTTTCCTCTCTTCTTTCACTATTTGTACCTTTTGATGATCTATAGGCGAAATAGATTTTCATCAGAAGTTCTCTATCAGATCTCCAGCTATTTATCATTTAAGGATTACTATCATTGCTTGTATGTATGCTGGTTCTGGCATCATATTTTCCTTCGAGCTTTATATAAAAGAATAATCATTCAATCAGGACCGCAGCTAAGACGACTTATTGCGTCGCTTCGGCTTTCAGAAAGACCTTGTTACAACGGATATCACCCTGGGCTTTTTATAGAAGAATTATACCTTGGTCATCGCTTGACTGATGATACCTTGAGAAGAAATCTTGATGTAGAAGTTCATATATCGCAGAACGATCTTGAGCTTTTATCTGTACTTTGCCCAAGATTGAAGATTCTAGACTTTGACATTAGCCAATGGGAGCATCTTTCAATTGACTCAACCATTATGCCATGGCATCGATTACAGCAGTGCGCCCCTATCTATTTTTGTCATTTGAACACCTCATTTCTAACATCATTCAATGGGAGTAAACTAGTAGAGCTAACTATTCTGCATCGATGGGAAAAGCTGGACAGTTTAGTAACACGATTGAACGCTTTACCTGCTTTAACAAAATTGACTTTGGAAGTGGTAGATGGTTTGACTGGAGCATCATCAGAAATGACCCAAAGCCTTCAAACAATACATACATTATTACCTCATCTCCGACATTTATCGTTTATCTGTAACAGCTCACCTCGTCCAGAGGCATCATCGATAGCTACGCAAGATCCTAGATATCTCTCTCCTTTTAGTCATCCGTCACAGTTAAAGAGTTTGTTGCTACATGGTCATGTTGACTCAATCAAATGGTTCAACTTTATTGCCACAAGCTATCCAAGTCTGGAAAGCTTGAGTCTAACCAACTTGAGTAGTAGCAAGTTCGGTACCAAGTGGATGTGGCAGACCGCTCTAGTGCATATGCTTCAAAAGCTACCTTTGCTTAAAACATTAAGCTTAGGTGGTGAGAATATTTCACAGTTATTCTCAAGTAGTTTTGCATTCGAACTCAAAAAGCCTACCTGTTCAATCCAAGATGTATCCATTGACTTGAATGTGCACCAAGCCATTGAATCATGCCAGTTTCTGTTGTTTGTGGCTGCTCATGGAATCAAACAACTCAAACACTTGAAATTACATGTCTGGGAGCAGCTGCCTGGATGGCCAGGGACCACACCAAACTTGTTTAAATGCCAATACATCGTTTCGCTTGAACTATCATTATCAGCTGGACTTACAGGTCAACTTCCCTATACCTCATTTCTAATCAATCGATTTCTACAGTACATGTTGTGTCTGCAGGATTTCGTTCTTGTTGGGGCAAGCGTGCAGGTCACTCGTCGCCCATTACAAGAGTTGCTTGAATGCAGCCGAAAGCTTGGCTTGCAGAAAATCAGAATTTGCCAATCTAAAATAGAAGATCTCCAAACAATGTCAAGGTACCTCTCTTGTTGTTGTCCAAATCTTCAAGAGCTCTCATTGGAGGAATGTAAAGCAGATCGAAAAGAACAGTACCAGAAAGCTCTGATCTCAAACAACTGCTACCTTGACTTTATGTACAGTGATCTAGCTAGAGTAGACCTTAGCTCATGCCTGGTTTATGTGAGCTCAGCTCAAGCGAATGACTTTATTGGAATTCAATTGGTTACCCCAAAATCATGTAAGATAATTTGGTATAGCATAGACAAGGCAGCAGGATCACTTGGACATCCTGTATATAAATTGTACGACAAAAAGAAAGAGTATTTTGATCTATTTGAAGTTTACCAAACTTCGAATGCCTTACAAAGGAGTCTTGAAGTGATGCCTTGTAGTTACTTGCCTATCATAGGAATAATCACCTTACAATTGAACTCAATACCTTATGAACTACATCTAGATAACTCAAAAGTACCACTAGACCAACTGACAGATTTTGTAATTTATTATTAAGAAAAAAGAGAGAGATCAATAAACGCACTAGCAAATGACAGATTTGAATTTTTCTGATGGAACTCGCATAGTATAATGAGCAGGGACAACATAAAGATTGCCTTTACACCCATCATCAGTCCACATAGCACAATGGCTACTGCCAGTATTTTGAACATAAGACGCTTTGAAGGAAGTCGGGAATTCAGCACAGCGATGATTACCACTTAAAACACCAGACCTTGATCCTTTGTCGGAAGTATACAGAATAAGACCATCTCCAGATCCAAAGAGAGCCAAAATACTTGTTGGGAGAATAAACAGGATAAAGAGCAACTCAGCCTTCATGTTGATTGTGATTCTATAAACAAAGATAAAAGAGAAGAAAAAGATGCTAATAAAAAATAGAGACATCAAGGATTTCACTTTTTTTTTTATTGCATTAACCTGAAACAAATTTATTGACTCAAAGTAATGTCTTTTTTTTTCTTGTAGCTACTCATTGACAAGGGTTTCTAGTGAATATCATACAGGTTTTCCAGTAGCTTTAGGAGCCTTGTATAAGCGTAACAACAGACTGGAACATACAACACTCACACTAGAAGCAACCATAGCAATACCTGCGATATATGGAGGCAGCCCTTGGCCTGTTATAGGGTATAATACACCAGCAGCAATAGGAATAGCAATTGTGTTATACAGAAAGGCCCACATAAAATTGAATCGAATGCGCCGGACAACTGTCATGGAAAGATCATACATTGTCAATAGATCCATCAAGTTGTTTCTGATCAAAACAATACTAGCAGCCTCGATGGCAATGTCTGTAGCTGAACCAACAGAAATACTAATAGACATGTGAGTATACTCATAAATATATAGCTAAAATCACTTTACCCAACATCTGCTTGTGCAAGAGCAGGTGAATCATTAATACCATCACCAACCATGGCTACCACCGCAGTCTCATGTTTCCTGAGTCTTCTGTAATGTTTACTGAAACTGTAACTCTGGTGTTCATTTGAACGAATACCTCTCCTTTGTAGATTTCTAATTTTATCAGCTTTTTGTTCAGGCTTTACACCTGCTAGGACATAGTTTGAGGAAACGCCTAATTGCTTGCCAACAGCGTTTGCCGTACGTTCGTTGTCGCCTGTTATCATCCACACTTCAATATCTCTTGCTTGTAATTCTGAGATGAGCTGCATGGCCTCTGGACGAGGTATATCGGCTATAGCTAATTGAGCTATCATCATTGTTTTTGAAGCACTACAACATAATGAATTTGTAGCACAATAGCAAATATCACAGGCACAATCATTTCTACAGCCTTCTTTATGATGGTCAGCACTGGAAGGCTCGTTATCATGGTCAGACACAGGCGAAGCAGATACCATCACAATCGATTGACCAAGGTTTTGCCAGTCTGTCAACATACTATGACAGGTCTTTGCTTGAGATGAGTTCTGGTAACGAGCATGATTTTCGTCCATCCATTCTTGATTTCCCAGAAATACATTGAGAGCACGTATATTTTGTAATCGACCAGTCAGATGGACTGAAAGGTCTTGTGATAATGTAATGGTAGCAAGTAAGCCTCGTCCTGGTATCTCTTGAGCGTTTGTGATTGTCACACCTTCAAAACAATCCATGTTATCGCTCGTATCGGCAGCACCGCTATCCTCTTCTTGTTCTGGTTCGAAACGAGTTGTATCATTGTTAAGAAGCTCAGCATCAGAGGCATTTGGGTTTTCCAGCAGTGTTTTAATAATATGACGAGATCTCTTTTCGATAGATTTAGAGAGTGGATGGTTACTCACAGAACTGACACAGCCCAAGATTTTCCAAATAGCTAATTTTTGTTCAGCAGCATGGCTTCCTGAGTTATTCTGGTCAATCCAAAGATGTGTCACAAGAGGCTTGCCCATGGTTAATGTACCCGTCTTATCAAAAGCAACTGTAGTGATTCTGTTTGCCATCTCCAAGGCATAGCCACCACCTTTGATGAGTACACCATATTTGGCAGCAATACCAGTTCCTACCATGACAGCTAAAAAAAAGAAAGAAAGAAATACATGTTTAAATTGAATTTCTTGTAATTATCATCTACGTATAAATTACCTGTAGGGCTAGCAAGACCTAAACCACAAGGACATGCAATAACCAAGACGGTCACAGCAAGCATTAAACTAAACAGTGTCTTGTTTTCACCTGCAGGTAACCAACTACCAGGATACATGTTCTTGATGCTCAACACTTGCCATACAATGAACGTGATCATGGCCAAGATAATAACAATTGGAACAAAGATACTAGATATGTTATCAGCCATCTGTTCAATAGGTGCTTTAGGAGATGCTTGGGCATCCTGTACAAGCTGGATAATACGAGAAAGAGTAGTATCAGAGCCCACACGTACAGCACGAACATAGATAGGTGCACTCAAATTGATGGTTGCTGTAATGACATTGTCACCTTTGTTTTTAATAACAGGTAAAGATTCGCCTGTAATCATTGATTCATCCGCTGTAGAAGATCCTCTCCAGACTTTACCATCGCAAGGAATGCGCCCACCTGCATTTATCTTTAAAATATCACCAACTTGTTTTTAAAAAAAAATATGTTTGAGATACCCAGCTTTTATATCATTACATTAGAAAGACTTACCTTGAATATCCTTTGATTCAATCTCTCTTTCAGAAACGATGCGATCAACTACAGTTCTACTACTGTTTCTGTCGTCAGATACATAAGATTCCTGATTGTCTCTTTGAGTTTCTACCAAGATGGCCTTTTCAGGTTGCAAATCCATTAACTTGGTGATTGTCTCTGCAGTTTTTCCTTTTGCAAGAGCTTCTAACCATTTTCCAAAATGAATAAATGTAATCAACAGTACTGAGGTTTCAAAGTAATTCAGGCTCATAGCACCGGCAGTTTTTCTCACCATGGCTGCAATCACCGAAGCGACTGAAGCAAAATAAGCGACAGTTGTTCCCATAGCAACTAACGTTTCCATATTGGCTGTATGAGCATATACTAAGGATTTGTATGCCTTTGCATAGAAAGGTTGACCAAGCCAAAATTGAACAGGTGTCGCTAAAATGAACAGAACGAGATCCCCGACAGATAATCCATGAGTAATTTCTTTCATAAAAGCTTTGTGAACTGGACTGGATGCAGGCAAGGCCATCATGAAAATCATAGCAATCAATACAACAGGGATAGCAAACAAAAGTGACCATAGGAATCTGCTTTTGAGAACAGCAAGCTCTTTGTTCATGGACTCTCTCATGGACTCTCTTTGCTCAAGTATAGTGTCGCCTTGTTTGTCACCAGACAATTCGGCCTTGTAACCAATTTGTTCAATCATTTGTGCCAAAGAGCGAGACCCAATGATGCTAGGATCGTGCTGAATGACTGCAGACTTTGCAAGTAGATTGACTTGACAACTAACGACTCCGTTTTGTTTCATCATTGTACGTTCAATATTAGCAACACAGGAAGAACAAGTCATACCAGTCACGACCAAATGAGTATTCACCATTTGAATACTGCTACGGCTTCTTATACTAGCAGAGTCGGAAGGGTGATCAACAGCGATCTTTTTAATTTTGATGCTCTCTGCTGTAAAGCCAAGCTTCAATATGACTTGATAGATTTTCTGGCGGGTAACAAGCTCTCCACTGAATTCAAAACTGGCCTTGCCACTCTCCAGATCAATCTGGATCGATTGATTGCGAATACCAGGAAGTTTCTTTAATTCACCACATGTCTTTTCAATACAGTTTGCGCAAAACATACCAACAATAATCATACTGGCTTTGTAAACTGCCATTGAACCAACCTTGACCTCAGGCACCTTTAGTTCTGAGATAAAAGTTACTTTGCTTGCGTTATAGCCCATTTTCTGTATGGCTTTGGTAAGAGATTTTTCGTCAATGAAATCGCCATAGACGGAAAGCGAGCCTGTCTGGGTGAGAAGATTGACTTGTACAGAAGAAGGGTTGACTCCAGGCAGCTTTCTCAAGCCCTCTTCAACTGTACGTACACAACTTGCGCATGTCATGCCAGAGATCTGGAACCGAACCTTGTGTGGTACTGACACAGTCTGACTTTCAACGGATACAAGAGAAACAATGGATCCTTGACGTTGCTGCTGACGAGACAAAAGAACCACGGGTGGAATCAGATTGTGGATGATTTGAACATTTTCAACATCAAACCCTCTTTCATCTACAACAGTATGAATAAAGTCAATATCTGGACTCGTACAAACAAACATGGCCATTTCTGTCTGTAAATTAACATGGACTGATCCAGGCTGAACATTAGGAATTTCGTTCTCTAAAGCATCTGTAACTGAGGCTACACAAGACTTGCAAGTCATGCCCAACACCCGCATAACAACTTTGCGCTTTCCTTCGTCATCATAGTTGTTGTTTAATTGTACGGCAGAATGATCGCTAGCCATGTTGATGGAGACTTGGCTGGCAAACGATTTGGAGAATTCTCGTCCCGAGTCCAATTTGATACGCGGCTTGCCATTGAGATCATAGCCCAAATTATGAATCAGGTCGCTTACGATCTGTGTGTTTATCATTGATCCTTCAAACGAAAACTTGGCTTGCTTTTTTTCAAGACTGACATTGACAGAGCCAAGAATTGTTCCGGGTAGCTCTTCCAGGGCATTTGACACTGTTTGAGTACAATGCTGACAAGTCATGCCCGAAATAGAAAGTACCATATATTTCGTCTCATGATCGGCTATCTCTGGTAGTCCAGCATCTAATGTGACATTGCCCACATCATATCCCAGGTCTTCTATCTTGGTTATAATCTCTTGCTTTTCTTGAGAATAACTTTCGCCGCAATAAAGCATAGTAGCTTGCTCCTTTTCTAGTGAGATGTCAATTGATTCAGGATCGATAAAAGAAAGTGCTTGTAGTGCCTTTTGAACAGTGTTGGTGCAATGAGAGCAGGTCATGCCATATATAGGTACTGTTATTTCCAAAATCCCATTTTCTTCTTCAATTTGCTTTTCATCAGATGGATTGATAAATGTCAGTTTTGGTCTTTTCGCCTCATAGCCCACGTCTTCAATTAGCTCAATAAAGGCACGCTCAAGGTCATTCTCGTTCATATTCTCGGTATTTTCATATTTAAGGATTGCCTTAGATTGTTCGAGACTGACTTCTACAGATCCAGCTATAGATCCAGGATACTCCTCAAGTGCCTTACTTATAGTATTGACGCAATGCTAAATAAACCAAAAGCTTAGTACTTGTTTTTCTTTATAATACAACATTAGCTTACATTGCAAGTCATGCCTTCAATTCCGATTTCGACAAGACAATAAGATCCTTTAGCACATGGGTTTGTATTAACTGATTCCTCTTTGTCTTTAGACATGATTATGATATTAATTGTAACAAAGAGAACAAAAGAAGGGACATCCAGAAAGTTTATGCGGTTTGATTTAAATCAAATTCGAAGTCTTAAAAAGGAAAGTGACTCGCTTCTAATCAGAGGTGAGCATTTTTTGCCGACCTGATGATAAAAGTCCGCCATTTATCTATTAGGTAAGGTGGCTTATGGCAGACTGGTAAGCTAATGCTTTCAAAGAAACTCGAGAATAAACTCAAGTAAATTGCTTGCATTTTTTCCCTGATTTTCGAGCTTTTTGAAACGTCTTTCAAGTAACATAGTTCCCTACCCCCTTTCGATCTGGCTAGGGCAATTCAACTTCTAAAGCTATGTATCCGGAATACAAAATCGCTTTGATTGCAACGTTTAGGAAAAATCAACCATCATCAACTGAAGAGCCTATACCATACTGAGGGCCTACCTATGTTATGAGCAAAAGAGGTGTTCATCTTTCAAAAAAGCATCAAGTGAGGCAAATTTTATTGCCTGTTACATCAAAAAAGAGCTCTCCTAGTGAGCAAAATTTATTTTAGTCCTTTGAGATTTCTGTAACACAGAATTTGATATTTAAGCAGTAGCTCTTTTAATATGGCTCGACAGCCTTTTTTTTTTACAAGGAATCAAGATAGATGAAGTGCTTGGTATGTTTTCAAATTACTATTAGAGCTATTGTTTCAGGATATCAGAATATCCAAAGAGACACAGGAAGCAAGGAAAAAGATGAAAAAAGTAAAGTCAAGAGATTACGAACAAAAGGAAATCGAGGAAAGTCAACTGTGGCTCGTAAAACGCTTATTATGCTGAGCATCTGATTGCTTAGCTTTTTTTTCTTATTTTGGAAAAGTGCATACTTTATTCATATAAAAGCTCTGATTTTTTATTTTTTTTCTTATGATTCTTCTTTTCTTTATATCTACTAAAACTAAGACAAGATGAATAGATTTTTTGGTCTCGAAAAAGAAAAGAAACATGAATCTGATGAAGATTCAGATTCTGAATCTGTAAAAGTCATGCTCGAGGCCGAATATAAACGAAATGATATTCTCATCTGTGCAGTAAATGGTAAAATTTATGCTGTCCACAAGAAGGATGGTTCTCGTATCTGGAGAGCTGACTTTCCCGGAGGAGGTTATGGAAGCACTGTCTCTGTGTTTGTAACAGACTATGACGATTTAATTGTTGGAGCTGATGGAAAGATAGCTTGTATGAATTTGATGACAGGGGAGAAGAAATGGAAGAACAAGATGTCTGTAAGTGATCTCATTAGAATTTAGTTGAATCAGACACATTTAAAATGGTTTTTTTTTTTAGAAAATGAGTTATGAAGAAGTTTCTGTGGTAACTACACCTAGTCGATTCTTGCAGCCTAAAACAAATGGATCAAGCCAAATGGAAGATCTTCCACCTAATTATAGTGAAACAGACTCATTTCAAGAAAAACCAATTGTCATCGCCTGTTCCAAAGGAAAAGCGATAGCGATAGATCCTGATACAGGCGACACACTGTGGACTTATGATTGCCCTGGAGGTACATACAACTTACCTGTCGCCCTTATTGAACCTCCTAGTCTTGAATCTCATCATCCTTACCAAACTGTATACATTGGTGCGGGGAAAAGAGTCTATTGTCTACGAGCTTCAACAGGGGAAGTCATTTGGATATCTAAAGTGAGCAATTCGAAATTTGGAAATTATTTCATGACATTGGCTACACCTTGGAGCTCACGATTAGCAGCAGAGGGATATACCTGTTTCTCTCAATGTCCATCAGGCCAATCATCAAGTCGACGACGAGAAGAGGGTAACGCTACTGCTTCAAGCACTGCTGCCTCTTCTTCTGCCGCTGCTGTTGCTTCTTCTACATTTTGAAGAAAACGAGTGCCTCACTTTTTATATATATTATGTTTGTACATGGATCTCTGTCAGAATAAATTACTATTTCAAATTAATATATATTTTATTGACTTTTTTTTTTCTTTAATCACGATGATGTTGAGAGGGATGAATAGAGGGAGCAGCATGTTGAGAAGGATGGATAGAAGCAGCCACATGATGTGATTCAGGATGTGGTGCAGCAGCAGTGGATACATGATCATCTTCAATGACGGCCTCTCTGTTTTGATGGAAATCATCATGAGCTTCTTTTCCTTTGACTGCAGCTGTTACATGTAAAGCAAGTTCATAAGCCGCATTAAAGATCAATTGCCATACTAAAGAAAACAAGAAAGCAGCAATGACCATGGCCAGCAATACATAGATTGTTGTAGACAATCTGTATTCGATCATGTGACGTGGGTTTCTGTTTAATAATGCTTGCGGGCCAGCAATAAAACCTGTGCGTGCCAGGCAATCGATACCAAACATGATTATATAGGCGCCCACAAAGGATGTAGTAAAAAACAAGGCTGGTCTTAGAGCAGCCCAGATGAGGATAGCAAAGGCAAGAGCCATACCACCTATAAAACAATATCTACCAATCAGCTGATAGATAAAAGACTCTATTTAGGATGGTGTTCACTTGCGATAACAATATAATCTGGACTTACATGTTCAATTACAAAGTTGCTTTTCCAAGAGCAAATGAAGACAGCAAACACAAATCCACCAAAAGCTGAGATATAGGATGAGCATTTGTTTCTCTTTCAGCCTTTTATCTTACCTCCTACAAGGTATAGAGCTATATTCCAAAGAACATAATAGACAATTGCACCCACCACCCCGACACCTACAGGAACAACAATCATGGTAATTTCGTCTCTGCTGTAGCCTGATTCCGGTCTCAGATTCGCTAAGGCAATCCAGGTCATAGATCCAAAAGTCAAGAGTCCCATGACACACAACATTATTTTGGACAGTCTAAATCCAAAAGAACACAAAAAGATTCCCAGTGCGATCAATACGCCACCTAGGGCCCCCATTCTAGATGAGATTCCAGATTCTGTTCCGTAGACAGCGACTAATTATAGATACAATTTTTTTAAGAAAACATGTAGATTCATCTTCTTTAGAGGCACTTACTGTTCCATTCTGGTGTATTCACAGGTATGATATTATATGAATCATTGCTGCTATGATGTGTTTCTTTAGGAGTGGAGGTAGCAGTAGCTTCCATTTTGGTTTCTGTTTTAGTTGCTGTTCGTGTGAGAGTGGTATGATGCAGCTCGTTCAATTCTCCTTCATCTTGTCTCTTTTCAATATGTGTTGGCTGTGCATGAACTGATAGTAAACAATAAGACGCAAACATGGCAACTAGCAGCCATTTGATTAAATATCGCTTCATTTCGCTCTCTGCTTGGTTGATAACTTAAATAAGAGGACAAAAACAGAAAGAAGAGAAAAACAATGAGGGCAATGTTGACTCGAATCGCTTAAAATGACATAAAAGAGGTACGTGATACAAAACAACTTTGATCCCTTTTTTCTATTTATAGTAGTTTACAGTCAACATGATGTTCTAAGGTCATCTCGGGATTGTTGTTTATGTTCGAAATAGCCATTCCCAACCTTTTCTCTATATGACTCAAGCATGGTTATGTCATTTCTCTTTCTCAACAAAAAGGAGCTGTTGAGAGGATTGCCGGCTATTGAAGAAAGCAGGATGATAGCAACCTGGTTTAACTGACAACAGTAATTTTCTTCTCTTTTTTTTTTGGTCCATTCGGATTACCAAACATAGTTTGTTGTGTTCTGACGCATTATCCGATGACTTTCCATTATGCAAGCTCTAAACTAGCTATGCACAAAAGTCATTTTCTTTTCTGACAACTTTTGATAATTGCTTTTAACATGTTTTGTATTCCAGTCGCTGTGAATGTTCTCTAGGAAAACATAGGTTTTTTCTTTGTTTATATGTCGAATAGAGTAAAACGAGCAGATGGCAAGATGTAAAATAGAACAAAAGGGAAGGGGAATTCATTATACACTAATCAAACTCACTCATTGATAATAAAAAAAACGATAGTAAGCCCACACAAGCATATGTATTTTTATTCAAGCTATTTTCTTCGTTTCACTTCATCTATCAATCGAGAGTATTCGTCTTTGTAATGCGCTTTATGGGTATCAGCATCTTCATTCTTGCGCTTCAACTGACTGCTCTTCTCTGCCAACATGGAGTTTTCCATTCTTTGCAAACGTTGGACCAACACTTGTGCACTGACCGGTGCCTCAGAGTCATTGTTTGCATTCCACATGGTTACATATTCTGTATACCGCCATATCATCTGCTTTCGATCGCCAGAATCCGGTAAATTGAATGACTAGTGCAATTGTGTGGTGGTGAGTAGAGGTTTTTTTTTAAAAAAGAAGTTAGTCTGTCTTACCTTGAGTAATGATTTGATTTGTTTGTCCTTCATGACACCAAAGACCTGCTTAATAGGCTTTTGACCTAAATTTACAGATGATTTCTTTTTTGCTATGGGTAGTGTATTCATCACTGATGGTCTAGGATTGCTGCTTAAGGGACTCTGATGAGAACTACTTTGGTTGATGACTGGAATAGATCGATCACCCTTTAAGCATCGATCTAAATGAATATTCACAACTGTTTGATGCATTGATTGCTGACAGATAGGACATTCTACCATATCTAACCTCAATCAAATTAACCACTTGTTTCTGCCTCTGTTTTGTTATATCAACAGTCTGATTATCGACTTACTTTCAGGAGGACGACTTGTATGAGAAGACATTGATGTTGTAGATGAAGATGGCATGGATGGTGGTGGCGGTGGTGGTGTTGGTTGAGTAGTATAGCTATACTGCATCTGTGGTAGTGGTTGATAATTACTAATAGTGGGGTTAAAGTGTATTGGATAATCAGCCGAATAAGGTTGTACTTGGTCTATTGGCGCAGGTGGAGCAGGTAGTGGTTGATTCTGAGCTAAGTTGAGCTGTCTATGAGGTTCAGATGTTTCAGGGTATGTGTTTGATTGGATTTCTACATAATTTGGTTTTGTTTGAGAACTAATACGAGTAGACCTTCTTGCGTTTGGTGCAACGGATGTATTCTGCGATATGGATCGAGAAGGCTGGAAATCGTCATTGTGTTGGCCAATAGGCACTTGTATTTCAGTAGGTTCTTTTGTAGTTGAAGAAGGCTTGTCTAGTGACACTAACAGTTTCCTATGTTACATCACAATCAACACACGTATATAATTCTTTGTACAAAAGAATTACCTCGAGTCTTTCCAAGATCGAACTACATTATCGAGATCATAGTTATGAATCAAGTTTTTCTCAATGCCTTCTTTTCGGCATTTAGGACATTTCTGTTCGGCCGAAAGACTGCGGCGTATACACAATGCACAAAAAGAGTGTGAACAAGTGGATAGAAGCATGGTTGTGTTGAATAGCTCTTTACATATAGGGCAACGAAGGTGTTCGTCTAGCACTTGTAATTGAGTAGTGGTGAAATCGGTTGGATCATCAAAGCCAATGTCATCGGAAGACATGGTAATTCAAGGAAAATAAAAATAATAATAAAAAAATACAATTCATACTACACGAACGCGAAAAATAATGTCGCGTTGTTCAGACTGAAAGTAGTTTTTTTTTGTTTCGCCGTCGATAAGCTATAATAATTAAATGGCACGGGCACAAAAATTTGTCCTTTATAAATAATAAGAGAGTTTTTTTACCCAAGCCAATTTGACATTTTTTTTTCCGTCGATTAATTATAAGAAAAAAATAGCTTGGGTACAAACACATTTCCATTAATTAATTGAAATTTTGAGATTTCTTTTGTCTCCACGCTTATTTTTATTTCATGCCTTCGATCTCTTCAGTATGTTCTCTTTGTGATTTGTCTTTTTGTTGTCTAATACAGATAGACAGAAATAGAGTAATATTCTGGATATGTCATTCATTTGCTTTAAAAGCGCACCTTGGGTTAAATGCTCTACAAAAAACAAGGGGAAAAAAGAACTCAGCTGTACCTTTTTTTTTTTTTCTTCTCTTTACTTTCAAAATTCGAACCAAATGCCCAACAATCAATTTTTCGCTACTCCCGAGGAACTCGCTGCTAAGCCTCATTTAAGAGAATATCTGGATAAAATTGATTGTTGGGCATTTGGTTGAATTTGAAAGTAAAGAGAAGAAAAAAAAAAAAAGGTACAGCTGAGTTCTTTTTTCCCTTTGTTTTTGTAGAGGCATTTAACCCAAGGTGCGCTTTTTAAAGCAAATGAATGACATATCCAGAATATTACTCTATTTCTGTCTATCTGTATTAGACAACAAAAAGACAAATCACAAAGAGAACATACTGAAGAGATCGAAGGCATGAAATAAAAATAAGCGTGGAGACAAAAGAAATCTCAAAATTTCAATTAATTAATGGAAATGTGTTTGTACCCAAGCTATTTTTTTCTTATAATTAATCGACGGAAAAAAAAATGTCAAATTGGCTGGGTAAAAAAACTCTCTTATTATTTATAAAGGACAAATTTTTGTGCCCGTGCCATTTAATTATTATAGCTTATCGACGGCGAAACAAAAAAAAACTACTTTCAGTCTGAACAACGCGACATTATTTTTCGCGTTCGTGTAGTATGAAATTGTATTTTTTTTATTATTATTTTATTTTCCTTGAATTACCATGTCTTCCGATGACATTGGCTTTGATGATCCAACCGATTTCACCACTACTCAATTACAAGTGCTAGACGAACACCTTCGTTGCCCTATATGTAAAGAGCTATTCAACACAACCATGCTTCTATCCACTTGTTCACACTCTTTTTGTGCATTGTGTATACGCCGCAGTCTTTCGGCCGAACAGAAATGTCCTAAATGCCGAAAAGAAGGCATTGAGAAAAACTTGATTCATAACTATGATCTCGATAATGTAGTTCGATCTTGGAAAGACTCGAGGTAATTCTTTTGTACAAAGAATTATATACGTGTGTTGATTGTGATGTAACATAGGAAACTGTTAGTGTCACTAGACAAGCCTTCTTCAACTACAAAAGAACCTACTGAAATACAAGTGCCTATTGGCCAACACAATGACGATTTCCAGCCTTCTCGATCCATATCGCAGAATACATCCGTTGCACCAAACGCAAGAAGGTCTACTCGTATTAGTTCTCAAACAAAACCAAATTATGTAGAAATCCAATCAAACACATACCCTGAAACATCTGAACCTCATAGACAGCTCAACTTAGCTCAGAATCAACCACTACCTGCTCCACCTGCGCCAATAGACCAAGTACAACCTTATTCGGCTGATTATCCAATACACTTTAACCCCACTATTAGTAATTATCAACCACTACCACAGATGCAGTATAGCTATACTACTCAACCAACACCACCACCGCCACCACCATCCATGCCATCTTCATCTACAACATCAATGTCTTCTCATACAAGTCGTCCTCCTGAAAGTAAGTCGATAATCAGACTGTTGATATAACAAAACAGAGGCAGAAACAAGTGGTTAATTTGATTGAGGTTAGATATGGTAGAATGTCCTATCTGTCAGCAATCAATGCATCAAACAGTTGTGAATATTCATTTAGATCGATGCTTAAAGGTGATCGATCTATTCCAGTCATCAACCAAAGTAGTTCTCATCAGAGTCCCTTAAGCAGCAATCCTAGACCATCAGTGATGAATACACTACCCATAGCAAAAAAGAAATCATCTGTAAATTTAGGTCAAAAGCCTATTAAGCAGGTCTTTGGTGTCATGAAGGACAAACAAATCAAATCATTACTCAAGGTAAGACAGACTAACTTCTTTTTTAAAAAAAAACCTCTACTCACCACCACACAATTGCACTAGTCATTCAATTTACCGGATTCTGGCGATCGAAAGCAGATGATATGGCGGTATACAGAATATGTAACCATGTGGAATGCAAACAATGACTCTGAGGCACCGGTCAGTGCACAAGTGTTGGTCCAACGTTTGCAAAGAATGGAAAACTCCATGTTGGCAGAGAAGAGCAGTCAGTTGAAGCGCAAGAATGAAGATGCTGATACCCATAAAGCGCATTACAAAGACGAATACTCTCGATTGATAGATGAAGTGAAACGAAGAAAATAGCTTGAATAAAAATACATATGCTTGTGTGGGCTTACTATCGTTTTTTTTATTATCAATGAGTGAGTTTGATTAGTGTATAATGAATTCCCCTTCCCTTTTGTTCTATTTTACATCTTGCCATCTGCTCGTTTTACTCTATTCGACATATAAACAAAGAAAAAACCTATGTTTTCCTAGAGAACATTCACAGCGACTGGAATACAAAACATGTTAAAGCAATTATCAAAAGTTGTCAGAAAAGAAAATGACTTTTGTGCATAGCTAGTTTAGAGCTTGCATAATGGAAAGTCATCGGATAATGCGTCAGAACACAACAAACTATGTTTGGTAATCCGAATGGACCAAAAAAAAAAGAGAAGAAAATTACTGTTGTCAGTTAAACCAGGTTGCTATCATCCTGCTTTCTTCAATAGCCGGCAATCCTCTCAACAGCTCCTTTTTGTTGAGAAAGAGAAATGACATAACCATGCTTGAGTCATATAGAGAAAAGGTTGGGAATGGCTATTTCGAACATAAACAACAATCCCGAGATGACCTTAGAACATCATGTTGACTGTAAACTACTATAAATAGAAAAAAGGGATCAAAGTTGTTTTGTATCACGTACCTCTTTTATGTCATTTTAAGCGATTCGAGTCAACATTGCCCTCATTGTTTTTCTCTTCTTTCTGTTTTTGTCCTCTTATTTAAGTTATCAACCAAGCAGAGAGCGAAATGAAGCGATATTTAATCAAATGGCTGCTAGTTGCCATGTTTGCGTCTTATTGTTTACTATCAGTTCATGCACAGCCAACACATATTGAAAAGAGACAAGATGAAGGAGAATTGAACGAGCTGCATCATACCACTCTCACACGAACAGCAACTAAAACAGAAACCAAAATGGAAGCTACTGCTACCTCCACTCCTAAAGAAACACATCATAGCAGCAATGATTCATATAATATCATACCTGTGAATACACCAGAATGGAACAGTAAGTGCCTCTAAAGAAGATGAATCTACATGTTTTCTTAAAAAAATTGTATCTATAATTAGTCGCTGTCTACGGAACAGAATCTGGAATCTCATCTAGAATGGGGGCCCTAGGTGGCGTATTGATCGCACTGGGAATCTTTTTGTGTTCTTTTGGATTTAGACTGTCCAAAATAATGTTGTGTGTCATGGGACTCTTGACTTTTGGATCTATGACCTGGATTGCCTTAGCGAATCTGAGACCGGAATCAGGCTACAGCAGAGACGAAATTACCATGATTGTTGTTCCTGTAGGTGTCGGGGTGGTGGGTGCAATTGTCTATTATGTTCTTTGGAATATAGCTCTATACCTTGTAGGAGTAAGATAAAAGGCTGAAAGAGAAACAAATGCTCATCCTATATCTCAGCTTTTGGTGGATTTGTGTTTGCTGTCTTCATTTGCTCTTGGAAAAGCAACTTTGTAATTGAACATGTAAGTCCAGATTATATTGTTATCGCAAGTGAACACCATCCTAAATAGAGTCTTTATCTATCAGCTGATTGGTAGATATTGTTTTATAGTGGTATGGCTCTTGCCTTTGCTATCCTCATCTGGGCTGCTCTAAGACCAGCCTTGTTTTTACTACATCTTGTGGGCGCCTATATAATCATGTTTGGTATCGATTGCCTGGCACGCACAGGTTTTATTGCTGGCCCGCAAGCATTATTAAACAGAAACCCACGTCACATGATCGAATACAGATTGTCTACAACAATCTATGTATTGCTGGCCATGGTCATTGCTGCTTTCTTGTTTCTTTAGTATGGCAATTGATCTTTAATGCGGCTTATGAACTTGCTTTACATGTAACAGCTGCAGTCAAAGGAAAGAAGCTCATGATGATTTCCATCAAAACAGAGAGGCCGTCATTGAAGATGATCATGTATCCACTGCTGCTGCACCACATCCTGAATCACATCATGTGGCTGCTTCTATCCATCCTTCTCAACATGCTGCTCCTCTATTCATCCCTCTCAACATCATCGTGATTAAAGAAAAAAAAAAGTCATAAATATATATTAATTTGAAATAGTAATTTATTCTGACAGAGATCCATGTACAAACATAATATATATAAAAGTGAGGCACTCGTTTTCTTCAAAATGTAGAAGAAGCAACAGCAGCGGCAGAAGAAGAGGCAGCAGTGCTTGAAGCAGTAGCGTTACCTCTTCTCGTCGTCGACTTGATGATTGGCCTGATGGACATTGAGAGAAACAGGTATATCCTCTGCTGCTAATCGTGAGCTCCAAGGTGTAGCCAATGTCATGAATAATTTCCAAATTTCGAATTGCTCACTTTAGATATCCAAATGACTTCCCCTGTTGAAGCTCGTAGACAATAGACTCTTTTCCCCGCACCAATGTATACAGTTTGGTAAGGATGATGAGATTCAAGACTAGGAGTTCAATAAGGGCGACAGGTAAGTTGTATGTACCTCCAGGGCAATCATAAGTCCACAGTGTGTCGCCTGTATCAGGATCTATCGCTATCGCTTTTCCTTTGGAACAGGCGATGACAATTGGTTTTTCTTGAAATGAGTCTGTTTCACTATAATTAGGTGGAAGATCTTCCATTTGGCTTGATCCATTTGTTTTAGGCTGCAAGAATCGACTAGGTGTAGTTACCAAGAAACTTCTTCATAACTCATTTTCTAAAAAAAAAAACCATTTTAAATGTGTCTGATTCAACTAAATTCTAATGAGATCACTTACAGACATCTTGTTCTTCCATTTCTTCTCCCCTGTCATCAAATTCATACAAGCTATCTTTCCATCAGCTCCAACAATTAAATCGTCATAGTCTGTTACAAACACAGAGACAGTGCTTCCATAACCTCCTCCGGGAAAGTCAGCTCTCCAGATACGAGAACCATCCTTCTTGTGGACAGCATAAATTTTACCATTTACTGCACAGATGAGAATATCATTTCGTTTATATTCGGCCTCGAGCGACTTTTACAGATTCAGAATCTGAATCTTCATCAGATTCATGTTTCTTTTCTTTTTCGAGACCAAAAAATCTATTCATCTTGTCTTAGTTTTAGTAGATATAAAGAAAAGAAGAATCATAAGAAAAAAAATAAAAAATCAGAGCTTTTATATGAATAAAGTATGCACTTTTCCAAAATAAGAAAAAAAAGCTAAGCAATCAGATGCTCAGCATAATAAGCGTTTTACGAGCCACAGTTGACTTTCC